>JASKDV010179857.1:0-12624 GCA_032466395.1 Aegires albopunctatus
GAGAGAGAGAGAGAGAGAGAGAGAGAGAGAGAGAGAGAGAGAGAGAGAGAGAGAGAGAGAGAGAGAGAGAGAGGTATAGAAGACAAAAAAAAGATACAATATATGGTGGAGAGAGACAATATAGAGGCACACAGACAAGAGGGCGAAGAAAAGTATAAATGTAAGTAATTTATATGAGTGTGAAAGTAAAGTAGAAAGAAAAATTAAGAAAGAGAATGGCAGATTTATAAACAATTAGATTAAAACTAAGACGCAAAGGTGAAATAAAAATGACTCATAGGATGACTGCAAAGTGAACCATATCAATAAAATGACAAAAAATTGAAGAAATAGGAAAGAAAAAGAGTAAACGTATTATCGTGCAAAAGAAAATACAAAGAGAAGACAGTACTTTATTGAATAAAAATATCACTTTGATAAAGTTACTTACGGCTCATTTATTTCTAGATCTATGTTATTTTCAAGAATTATTGTAGTTTTTAAAAACAGCAACAACGAGAAAATTGCCTCCCACTGAAACCAGCAATTCTACACTACATGCATGGAAACGTCCCCTTTTTAAGGGTTAAAAAGTGTTCAAGTTATCCTTAGTGTAGATCAGCAATATTAATTTATTTTGCAATGTCAGATGGTAATTGATTAGCTGGATTTAAATGGAAGGGTCATGCACCATTATGCACAAAAACAAGACCAATTCTTAAGTAGAAGCTTCATAACCACTCACCTTTTAAAATACTTTCAATAAAAGCAAGTGCAAATGATAACCATTGCATTGGTTACAATTATCAGAAAAGCCTTCTATTTAACATTTTCACTTACTTTTTCTTGTGCAGGTCGTGTAACTCGAACATGTTTGGAGTCTTTATTCAGTTGAATGTCCTTGCGAGTATGTTCGAGAGCTCTTTCAAGGGTTTCTTTGCCTCTGGTTAAAGATTTGATTTCTTCGTTGGTCTCAAGCAAGCTTTCTCTTGATTTAGCAACAACAGCTCTTACTTCTCTCATATATTTTCGAATTTCATCATTACTGAGAGTAGCCAAAACGTCTCTTATATGAGGAACTGGGTCCTGGCTGCGCCCAATGTCTCTGTTCCTATCACTATTTTCCACAACATTTTGTCCTAGTTTCAAACCTCTTAAACATTTGTTTCTCCATGCTTCTGGGCCGATAGTGGCTGGAGGTTGAGTCTTCACTAAAATTGACATTTTCACTTTTGATCAAAATTGAACTTTTTATATTTCAAAAAAGTTCATTGATACTATCGATCACAGAAAGCCTGAACGATGATGCTGCCACAGAGCTCCCAATCAGACAGCGTCAATCTTCTAGTAATGTTGCCTAGGGATACAGGCGTCGTTGCCTGATGATTTCCTTTAGTCCCGCACTGAATTATGGTGAGATTTAATTTACAAAACATTCAACGATATAGGTTTCGATATAAATTATTCATGATTATATCAAAGCTATGAATTTTTAACAATAAAATTTATTTCTTATTTAATTTTTATTGCATGAATAGGGGGGCTTTGATTAAACATAGAGGTCATAGTTTGCAGGTCAGAGGGCAAAGGAATGTAAACAAAATTTTATTCTCTGTCCAACTTTGATGCGTACCTATGTGGAAATGGAGTGTTGATCAGGCAAATAAATAATTTAATTGAAAAATGTGTACATTTTATGAGATGGAAATCATTGAAGTGATTGCTTTAGATATATCAAAGCTATTTTGCTCGATCCATCAAATATCCAACCCGTTTCAGTGCCAACCTTCACCTTTACCCTTTGACATCCACCGGCTCGCACTGACGATGTGACGTCTCCTTGCGATTGACAGTCGCCGCTACACATTGTATTATTAGTAGAAGGTGGTTGTTCCGGGATGGGATTAGTCCGTGTCTGTGTTTATTCGGTGATGTCATTAAAGGAACTAAATCTAGATCCCGATCTATGCTAGACACTCAGGTGAAATAAGTTTGAAATAAATTTAATTGACCTTATCAAGATTTAGATCTAGATCTAGATCTAGATCTATCTCATAAAGAATGTGATGGCTTTGTGGCTTAATTTTCCCCATGATTTTGATGATTTTTAATCTCAATTTTACAATGGTACTGCCTTGATTTAGAAATCTAGGATCTAGTGTAGATAGAGTAGATCTAAATCTAGAATCTAGATCTAGATTCTATATATCTAAATCTAGAATCTAGATCTAGATCTAGATCTAGATTAGATCTAGAATCTAGCTTTGAAACCTAGAATCTAGATCTAGATCTAGATATAATCAAGATTAATTCTGTATCAAGGCTTAGCTCCAAATGGATCTATAGTCATTTTACCCCCAGTGACACAGCCACAAAAATATGTAGAATCTAGATTCTACCCCACTCCAGTGACCCAGTATGTCTAGATCTAGTGACACAGAGCCTGATTTTAATTTTGAGCCAATTTTTTTTTAATGAATGTTTTAGATCTAGATCTAGATCTAGATCTAGACTAGATCTAGATCTAGATCTAGTTTAGACGTATGGAAAAGAACTTTTTTATTATTCTTGAAATCAGGAGTTTTTAATTAAATCTAGATTAGATCTAGATCTAGATCTAGATCTAGATATAATCTAGATCTACACTTCTGTCTCTGTGTCACTGGGGGTACACTGACTATAGATCCATTTGGAGCTAAGCCTTGATACAGAATTAATCTTGACACATTTCAGTATTTGGACTAAGAAGTAAAAGGGCTAGATTAGATCTAGATCTAGATATATATGATCTAGATCTAGTTGGCTTTTTTGGTCTTGTCAGTTCTGGTAGCCTGTTGCATTACGCCTGGGCAATGAGTGTTTAGTACGTCCGTTTTCAGTAAGTGTGATTGCCCAGGCGAACTTCCTTCCCCTCAGATCTTCAAAATCTTTACTAGGGGCCTACTTCAATACAACTATTATATTTATAAGTAGATCTAGCGTCAATTGCGACCGATTGGGTTGGTTACTGATACACCTGTCACCTGTCAGCATCACCATTGTCGATGGTAGCTGCAACATTGTTGACAACCTGACGCCATTCTTCTCAGTTGTTGGTCTTATCAACCAACTCGTGCATGTTCATACTGATACACTGCTCAGATATATATTATAAAGAAGTGATGGCTTTAATCATGAATTACATTCCATTTTTCCCAAATACAATCCTCTTGTGATAAAATACCTTTAAAAAAGATGATTTGTTTGTGTGAGGCTAAGTTTGTCTATTGTCCGTTTCGAACATCTATGTGTGTAGCCTATATATGTATGTGCGTGTGTTAGAGAATGAAAAAAAAGAGAGAGAGAGTTTCATTTTCAGTGCTCGGCAAAGATGGAGGGTCAAATTAAAAAACCCTCACGCATGCTACCTCTCATGAAATTTGAGCAAAAGTTGTTATAATTTCAATAATGGCAAGCATATATATATATCGTAATACTTTTTCATGTTTTTATAATTTTAACTGACTTGCCAATCAAATCTTATAAAAATAATTTTGAAGCAGTCTGATTTCACTTCGATAGAGTCTAGATTCTAGATTGATCGAATCATTGTTACTTAATTTTGTAGCTCCAAAACGTCGGTACCGTAGTTTTTTTGTTAGGTTATAAGGCCTATTTATTTGAATGGTTCTATTTTGGATGTAATATATATATGTTTTAGATCTTGATTCTTAGATTCTCCTCTCTGCTTTCTGTTTTGATTTTTGTAACTGAATGAGAAGTGATAAAAGAGATAGTTTTACGCCTGGCTACTTTCTTCAGCAAAGAGCTCCTATTCACTAGGTCGCAATTGATACTGTATCAATTGTGACCGAGTGAATTGGTTGCAATTGACACTTCCATTTATATTTATGTATTGCTTTGATTACGCCATAGATATTACATTAATGACCAATCGGAGAAGTCTTTCTATACCACGTTCTTAATTGAATACTTTATGTTTGCTTTTTGTAAAATGGGCCTTGATTTGCATAACAGAATTTCAGGAATGCATGATCAATAAATTATAGATATCTTATCTTATTAGAAGTTTTGCGTCAGGCTATTTCTATAAATGCCGATAGGCCATAGAGTAGGAATTGAGTATTGTCAGGGTGGCGGCTGGCACGCCCTTCCCCGTATATATTTTCAACCACCGAGGGATATTTTACATGTGCAAAGGCACGTGGGACCTCCAAATTTATCGTCCGTATCTTACCACATGATAAGGGAATAGAGCAGAAGTTCGGATTTCAACATAAAACCTGCACTGACCAGGATTTGAACTTGCTTAGAGTGTAAACCCATTACTATTATAATGGCTCCCCAAGAATCATTTAAAACGAGATTAGATTAGAACTTATAGATTAGATCTGATGGATTTTAAACCTAGATTCGAACTTTCAGATTACAAAATATTGAGTGCTAGATTTCCTCAGCCCCATTTCCCAATCTAGTCCCTGGTTATACCAAAGTAAAATGTGGAGCTTTGTTAGTAACTTACATTATAGGTCCTTATGTTGATCTACTTTTCATGTTACCTAAGTTGAAAGGGTTGGGGATAGATCTAGAAGTAGGAAAGGTCTTTCTCTCTTCTTGAGAAGGCTTTTGATTCAGGAATAATATGGACTCAAACATCGTTACATACAAAGCTGTCACTATTTTTATAGAAGATAGACTAAGATCTAAAACTGGTTCAAGCCTTCTCAAAAAACTCTTTGGCTAGGAGTTCATCCTTCACATAGCCTGAATGAGGCATGAACTAGTATAAATCTGTAGAACTAATCTAGCTGCCCTTACTTTACTTACACCGTTCCGGCATGTCCCCTTGAAAAAAATGCCTCTTAGGACGTTGACGCCTGGACACGCCTCCCTTATGAATACCTATCCAATCTTCCAGCCTCTACGATGTCTAGCTGCCCTAGTACTAATCAATAATTAGCCTTATTATTAACTCATAGCTTTCCTAATCATTCTTGAACAAAATAAAACATTTAAAAGATAAAAAATGAAAGAAAAGCCACCAATAACAATAAGAACCAATGTAAAAAAAAAAGGGGGAAAAGCTATATAAAAAAAAAAGAAGAAAAGTAGTAAGTTTTATCGTTACTTAAAAGATTAGAGGACATGAAAGAAATCTGTTAGCCTCATGGGGTGCTTGAAATATAAATATAAAAATTTATAATTGAGGACCTTCATTCTACTAATACTAGGCCTTCCTAGGCAGTATTTTAATGCACTTAATAAGAATTTTATAAAGAATAGGGGATTTAAAGTTTACAATTAGAATGCATCCTGCCCAAATTGTTGCTTACTTTTTTCTTTATTAAATTTTATTTGCTTCTTCTTTTTTTTTTTTTAAGGTTTCTGGGATTATCACATCACTCCATCTGCCTTGATATGGATTATCATTTTAGAGAGTTATAGGATTATACAGAAATCCACCATAATTATATTCATGCCAATATTATTTATCACCTGTTTAATTTGTGGTGAATATTAAGACAAGATGACTTCAGCAAGTGAAGACGTCGTTTTCACATCTCCGACCAATACCCATCCTGATCTGAATGGGGATGTTTCGCTTCCGTCAGACACAGTCCCATCAGTTCATGACAATATATTCTTTAAAGCATTTGGCCGGCCCTCGAGATACCCTTCTGTACATCGTTATGAAGAAAGTCGCAAAGAGAATATATCAAAACCAAATGAAGTTAATGAAGAGGATGTTGGAGAATATCATCCTGGGTCTGGTTTTGTGACCAAACTTTTGGGTAAATTCACAAATCTTACCTCAAAGGAGGATAATATTACTCCCCGTTTGAGGCGTTCCTCTAGTCTGGAGAGGGATGTCTCAGGAGATAAAGAAGTTGCAAAAAGGCCTGTTTCACAAAACAGAGACTCCTTGAAGACTGAATCTTTGAAACAAGATCTGAAAGCAGGAAGTATAGAGTCTTTGAATCACACTTCGCTAAGGGCACGACAAACATATCCAGTAGCGCTTCGACATATTGACAAGCGTGATAATGTAGAAAAGCCCCCCAAATCCCCACGAGAGTCTCAGATTGTTGCACCTGATGCTGATTTGGCGAGAGAGGATATAGTTATCATTGAAAATACACCCATTCCATCACTAGCTCTTGATGAGTTGGATGATGATAAAGATGGTAAAGAGGAAGCTTTTCCTCAGATCTCAAGTTACAGAGATGATGCTCCAATCGAGGAACTGCCAAAACCAAACACTGTCCTTAATGTTCGAAGCTTATTTGAAACAGCATCATCTGGAGTGTCATCTACTACTGTAAATTATAGTCGAAGGCCCAAGAGTGATTCAGTGTCAGATGTGAAAAATGATTCATCATCTGGCAGAGACAAGTTTAGAAGTGGGAGCATCACTAGTACTTCTCCAGTCACATCCCCAAAAATTCTTTTGTATGATACTCCCCCTCCCTCTTGGTTGTCAAGGAGAAGTTCTACTGATTCATCAACAGTCAAATCTGATGTGTCAGCCAACTACACAAAATCATTTTCCCATGAAGACCGCTCTCCTAACTCAGTTTCAAACTCAGATATCACCACACAGTTTTCAAATGAGACCAAACCAACAATTGCCGATCGTGGGCTTCTCTTTGATGTTGGAAAAAGTACAGACTCGTCCCGTTCTGCTCCTTCACCCCGCAGCACAGCAAGTGTAAAGCCTACTATTGCCAATAAACCAGTTACCTCAATAACCGTGAAACCGATTCCCATTTCAACACCCCCTTCAGCAGCTACAAGTTTCAAGAAAAGTCCAGTAGTACCAGTGGCTCCTTTTAAGAAGCAAGAAGAAAACACCAGTGATGGCACTGCAGTCATGATTTATGAAAAGAAAAGCCCAACACATAGAGCACGTCAAGAAAGACTTCGTAAATACGAGGATGTTTCCTCCAAACCTAACATTGAAAAGAAGGAAAACAAAAACAAAGATTTCATCATCTCAAATGAGAAAAAGAACATAATTGAAAAAGAAAATGAAAACAACAAATACAAGTCAGATAAAATTTCAACTTCTGATCAACCAGATGGTATAATTTCTCAGAACAACGTTTCAAAAAATAGAGAAAAAACGTTTACATTCATTAAACCATCTGTAAATGATGTTGATGAAAAGAACATCTCACAATCTAATAATAAGCATGTCTCTTCAGTCTCTGTCGGCAAAGATAAAACTACAATCTCCATAACGACGAATAATACTCCTATAACTCTCTCAAACAATTTAGGAAGCAAAAAGTTAGAAAGGAAAAAGTACAGAGCACCCATTCCCGAGAAGCGAGATGTGCCTACATTTGAAAAAGAATCCAGTAAATTGAATCAGGCTCCAGAGCCTCCGTCAAAAGAAAACAAGCAGCCAAGCATGATTTACTTAAGCAGCAGCAGTGCTTCAGAGACTAGTGAAAGTGAAACTTCACCGCCAGAAACTCCGCGAACAGAACCTGTAAAGGTATCAGAGCGTTTGAGAATAGCTGATTCCATAAGAGTGGGCTCATCCAGCCCCCAGAAATCGATGGAGGAGACTAAGGTATCAGAGACTATAACATTACCTGAGCCTGCGGATAATGATAAACCCATTAAAGGTATTCCAAGCATTATTGCTAACAGACTAAATAAACAAAATAATTCCCCCAGAGATCTTTCAAATTCAAATGCCACCAATAAAGCTGAACCAGAAGTTGTCAGACCGTACATTAACGATTCTGATAACAAATCCTCTCTTTTCAGAAATAATGATTTAGAAGCTATTAGAAACTTAGAAAATGCCAAGCAACAGCCTGCAAAAGATGCCGTTAGTTCTGAGATTGAAAATGAAATTGCTGCCGTCCGGAAGAAGATGGATAGCAGTCGCTCTAAAGGAAGTGGGCCAGCCCAAATTTTTGACAGCTCCCAACTGACCAAAAAGCGTCAGGAAAACAAACGCCAGAGGGCAGCTGCAGCTGCAGCAGCTCAGGGAATTGTGCCACGTTTGGATTTCTCAAGCCTGGGGGATGACAAGAGTAAAAACGATCGAGTTATACGAAAGGAAATAAAACCATGTAACATCAAATTTATTGGAGAAAACGCCAAGACATCTAGATCTCTCCTCAAGAAGCGACGCAAGGTCAAGGTGAGTAGTAGGCCTTAAAGTCTTAAACATATTGTTTTAACGAGTCTTTTTCTTAATTGTGTCTTTTTATAAATTAAGATTTTATCAAAAGGAAATGAAGTGTAGTAGTAAGTTAGCTCAATTGTTGGATGAGAATTTGATGCATTTTTGAGAGAATTGGGTGTCTTTGTTTGCATTATCTATCTGAATCTGAACTTTGATTACTTGTAGAGTGTTTGTGCCTTTGATGTTTAGATTTGAGAAGCTCTTGAGGTTTTCTATTGGTTTTATGGAATTACATCTGCTTCCTTTACTTGCTGACTTTTGATGTTGTATTGTAAAGAATTATAAGTTTTTCCTTTTCATTTAAAATAAGGATTTCAAAATTCATTCTCCTTTTCAGATTCTTGCTATTTTTGTGGGTGCATAATTTGAAAAATGGTGGCCTCGCAGGCATTTTGTTTAATGTATCGAATTTTGACCATTACGGAAGTTACAATTACACAATACTTTGAATACATTTCTCGACTAGCCTTTTTGACCTGTGTGTGGGTTGTTGTTTTTTTTGTTTTTTTATGATCAGATATTTAAAAAAATATTAGTCATTATAGCTAATATAGGCGTATTTCGGTATACCTCTTCCTCCACCCTTCTCATTTCTTTTCATTTATTGGGTGCCATTTCGATTTCAACCTCGTTCTTTGATATTCATCGTAATATAAATTATGCATATTCTGTGTAGTCAAACAACTTATTGCCCTTATTTTACTAGACTTTGATCTTGATCAACCCGTGTCCTTATAACCTACGCATATACACGACTAAAGCTTTTTGATCACTGCTCCTTTTTTACTTTTGGAAGGTGGCGTGAAGGCACGTGTATGAGTTCATGCGTGTTTTTCGGGGGGTGTCCTCTATTCTCTCCACCGGTGTCACAAATCGGCTTATTACATTAATCATTCTCATCGACCTCTCCCTGCCTCAGCCCTTTCAACATTACATTCATTTCCCCAAACAGCGACGGAAGGGAAGGTTCCCCATTCTAAATATAGTGAGTGCGTGCTTTGCCCCAATTTTATTTTGGGATGAATCATCGACGAGGACACGCTCTCTTACACACACACTTAAACACTCACACAATTTCACTCGCACGCCTCATTTCGCTATTATTGATATTGCAAAACACACGACAGACATTGCTATACACACCATTCCTACAGCTGCTGGACTTCTGCCGTTAGTCACGGTGCACATCTATGCTGCAAAGTAATCGAACTATTAAGCTCTTATCAAACTAAATTGCTTTTATAAATTAGCCGATTATTACAAAGATCTTGTTATCGTGCCTTGACTTTCGCAACCTTTGTGGTAGTGACGCTGATATGATCGGTCAATTGATTTTATTTCTTTAAAGCTGTTCATCCTACTTGGTTATGGTAGCTTTAATCAGTTAATATAATAGATAGGAGTCACAAAAAAATAAATAAATAATTGTGGGATTATTACATAATAATTAATATAATGTACATGTATGTATTGGTATCACTGAATGTTCGTTTTTTTATGTCTTGCGTGATGAAATCAGTTCCCACTAGGCGCATGTTTTCTCGATAACCATTCATTGACGATGTGTCCTTGTCTCGGATAAGACGCTTTGACCCGATTACCTCACTCGATTCATGTGTGAATGAGTACCTAATCATTCAGTGTTGTAATAATAATATTAGAAATAAGCGCCATGAGTCCTGCCACGTTGTGGATATTAAAGCCGTGTAAGAACGTCGGTTACGTTAAATTTTAAGTCCCTAGTATTATAGAAAACCTGTAATCATTACAGTAAACCTGTTTCAATCACACCAAATTACAGAATTTCATAAATTGCCTGTAAAATACAGATTTTTGAGATGAGTGAATTATGACTATGGGATCACTTTGTATCTGCATTTAGACTGGTCTTTTATGCTTGTTTCCATCAAGGTGCCATAATTTAGACATCCAGATATCTGTGTGGATTTAGATTCTTTAAAACATTTTCTAGACATGGAACCTTTGAAGAAAAGAAAGGTTTTTAAAGCATTTAAGATAATTTTCATATGGACACGACTATCATAATAATTTTATGTATTATTTTTCAAAAAATGTTGTAGAGTAACCGCCTAATTACAGATATTTCTTTCAAATTACAAAATTATTATGAAGTGATTACAGAATTTTGAATTTCTAACTAGGGAGGTCTGCGTTAAGTGTTAAGTCCCTAGATCTACAACGTAGATTCGTCATCTAGGCCCGGTTGTAGAAACCATAGAAGTATTATACTTTAACCATAGCGATCTCATATGAAGCGATGCTTTCTGTTAATGTTAATTGTTAGTGATAAAAATGAGCTCGTGGAAAAGTCAATAACCCTTTCCTTCTTTTGACCCCGATGAGCTGCTTATTTGTACTTCCTGCTCAGGGATGTTTCACATTTAGGGGTAATCTAGTCTGTTTCTTTCTTGGCTTCTCTGGTCCTTTTTCTAACGAATTCTCGGCGCCTTTCAGTCGTGTAAGGTTCTAAGAATTTCCATAAGAGGAGGCCATGTCGATATCTTCGCTTCTTTTAGCCTGTCGTCTGTATGCTTTGTTAACCGGTTCCCCCTTTCCTACTTTGAATTTGAAAATAGCCACACATTCATATCTAGTGTCAATCATGTTAATCATCATGATTTGTTTTTGTGCGTATTTTGAAATTTTATCATGCCTACTCTTCATGATTGATCTAGGTAAATTATTCTCATTTTAATCGGACGAATTTTCGCCATTAATCTTCGTGGGAAAATATTTATTTATTATCATTTTATTTAAATTAATTAGGGTCTTCTCCTTAACTTTTACCCTGCTATGGTTTGGTGCTTTTGGATTTGTTGTCTTTCGATATTTGAAATAACGTGTATTATTGCTGTTGTTTTGTTTTATTATTAATGGCCAGACCTTCGCTCTGGGTCCTCCTAGTTTTCGCTTTGATTTCCCCCCGCATGCCCCGCTTGCTAGTTTCTACTGAAGGGGCCGCCCTTCGTTGGAAAGCACGAATATCAAATACGACAGGTTATCGGATTCCAAACACATGATATAATTTATCTTTCATACCACCTGATGTAAATAATTAACTATCGTTATAACACATAAAGACGTTATCTATCATAACACATGATATAAATTATGTCATGACACATGATAAATAATTAATATTATCTATCATAACTCATGATATAAATTATCTATCATGACACATGGTATAAATTATCTTTCATACCACATGATGTAAGTTATCTATTATAACCCATAATATAAATTAATTATCATAACCCTTGATAAAATTATCTATCATAACACATTGTATAAGTTATTTATCACGACACAATATATATATATTTCTATCTTGACATATGGTTTAGCGTATCTATCATAATAACACATGATGATATTAATGATAATGTGATGTAAATTTATTATCCGTATATACATGATATTATGCAGTAAATGTAACCATTATCTGACATATGTATTGGTTATCGAATCTCCTTCGATTTTATCTGCTGAATAGTTGTCAATACCACACACCCTGTCTTAAACACCTCCTCACCTCACTCCCTACCACACCCCTACCCTGACACACTCAAACACACACCTACTTCCACCACGCCACAGTAGGCTACATGCATGCCATCCATTATATTACTACTATTACCTTCAGTTAAGGCATACACCCTCTCAGTCTCACATTCCTTTGGAATGAAGGCATAACCACCGAGGTGAATCGGCCTTGCTATTTAAAGTATTGTTTCGTTTCATTTCTTTTCTCTTCTCCTTTGATAGAAACTTTTAATGTATATCTATATCAATGAAAGCGTATCTCTCTTCTTCACAGCATTTTGCAAAAGATCCTGAACCTATAATAATAATTACCAGGTACTTGACTAGTTTCATAAAGCGAGTTATAAATCTGAGTTTTCGCTGTGTGCCATAAATAGCTATATAGCTATAGATCTGACTTCTTTCCTGGTTCTATTTATTATAGTTTCGATCTTTCATATTGATTGCAAAGATCAGTCACATGATTTTATGTATCCAAATTTATGAATCAACGAGAGACTTACATCATATTCTTCGATTTTATTTTTGCCGAGTGGAATTTCCGATGAGAAAAATGTTAAAAATAAAATGTTTGGTCGTTTTTGGTTTTGGTCTTCTTTTGAACTTCAACGATCTTCATTAGCAAGACTCCATAGATCTATAATCGGGGCGTATGTGTTCTTTCTGTCAAGGGAAAGCTGAATCAAACCCAGTGTCAACTTAAAGCTCAACAAAGTCATTCAGTCATGCTATTTTCTAGCTAAATGCCAGGATGTCTGTGTTGCTTGGTGCCTTTCTTTCTACCCCGCACACCCACTCAATGCTCTCTCTCTCTCTCTCTCTCTCTCTCTCTCTCTCTCTCTCTCTCTCTCTCTCTCTCTCTCTCTCTCTCT
>JASKDV010179879.1:0-12623 GCA_032466395.1 Aegires albopunctatus
TATATAGTGCTTATTTCAATTTAATTTTTATCAGTTTTATTAATTTATTATGATGAACAACAATTAATTAACCATGTTTTCATTTGTCTTACTTTCTTTCCTGAAGAAACATGTTTGAAGTCATGTTTGTTTGTTTTTTCAGGGACAATGATGGTGCAAATGGCAGATCATGTCAGTCAATTAGAAAATTGGAAGACAGGGAAAGGAGTCGTTGTCATGGGTACAAATGGCAACTTTTGTTCTGGGGGTGATCTCAATTTTGTGCGGAAAGCATTGCATTATGGGGAAGAAATGGCAACCTTTCAGCACAACACCTTAACAAGACTTCATAACCTTCCACTTATTTCGGTGGCTTTGATCCAAGGTAAGAAAAAGAATATATTGTAAATCATGAATTACTATTGGTCACAACATATATTAGTCATTCTAATGAATACTTTGTCTCAATAAAAATTTCCTATCTTCTTACTACAGTCAGTCCTATCTAATCCAAACACCTCCGTTCTTGGCAATTTGTTAGGATTACAGAATTTTCTGGATTAAAGAATTGCTGACCAATTGCATAATCATTCGAGAGAGGGCCTCAGAATGTATAGTTATGTAAATCGGGTTCATTTGAAGTGGCACCGACTACACATACACATACGTACATCATCAGAGAGAGAGAGAGAGAGAGAGAGAGAGAGAGAGAGAGAGGGGGGGGGGGTGTCAGTCAACATAGCAAACATTACCATTGCTGTACTGGAAGTCCGTAATTCCAAGTTTTTGGCCAATCTGCTTTGCTTTCGTGATGACCAGCTCATAACCCAATAACATAGTTTTTGTCTTTGCATAAGCAAACCACCATGCCAGGGTATCTTCCAGGTCTGCATGTTTTCAGTTGGGTTCCAGTCTTATCTTTAGCTTTCGTTATATCTTTGATTGTTGATCTACCCATTTCAAGGGCAAACTTCTCTTTTACAAAATGTTGTAGCTCCGCTATTGTCATCTTTGGGTCATTGTCTTTTTGTCCCACTATTGTTCTTCACTTTGGCGATGACATGTTTAGACTTACAGTTGGACCCAAAGTTAACCTGTGAGCTACGACTAAATATTCAAGATTTAGATCAATTTAAAAAAGCAATTGTAATCATATTTATCAATGATCAAACAGATAATTTGATTGGTCAAAATGAACACCTATGCCATCGCCTCGAATGAAAGTCGGTGAAGTCATATCGAATGGTGATTGACAACTTACGTCAGCTGGTCGTGGGTAAGCCTGATGCGAAAAAATTAACAAACGTGAACACGTATCACGGTGTCCTTGTAGCAAAAGGTGCGAAAGGCGATACTGTACATTTTTATTTAGAAATGACCAGACAACCAGACATCAATTAAGATGAGTTTGTTGGTTTCTTTTGATGTGGAGATAATGTTCAGATGAGAGAGGTAAAGTAGCGATTTTTTCCTAAAAAGGGGGTTTCGGATTCGGAATTCGAATTTCCAGTCTAGCATACTAAGAAATAATAAGAACAAAATCCGTTCCCAGTAAATTGCTTTAATAACTGAGGGATCCGGATTAGAGAGGGCTTATTGTATGTAAAGAAGCATTATCATGATTACAATTTCTCAGTATGGAAAAAAAAATTGAAATCATAGTAATAAAACTTGTTGTATAGTACAGTAAATCAATAAAATGTCAAGCCTTGCAATTAAGCGGTCAAAGTTATGCTAGCTGGTGGCTTAGGCCTAGCAATATCGATCGAAGACTAGCGACCGTGACACTTGACCTAATAATTTGTGCCCAGCTATTTCCCTTTCATTAAAATTGTAATTCAAACTCAGATAATTCGAAGTATTATCATATCCCACGGAATTCGAATTAACCGAGTTTCACTTTAGTTTGAAGACCTTGTCGTCAATGTTATCGACACTTTTATTTATTAACATGGACATTACCAGGGGTTCACTTTACCTAAACTTTGGGAAAATCATTATGAACAAGACATTGTCTTCTTAAATTATTGTGAACATAGAATTTATTTAGTTCACTTTCATTTGTTACATTTGTCGTCTGTTTGGTATGTTTTTTATTTCCTCTCATGTTGCTTTTGGGTCAAGAGACCGGAAGGGGTTTCCATTTTCCTATTTTTATGCTTCTTTACATTCTTTTATCTTCTTTTTATGTTTATTGTATTATGTTCATATCATTATTATTATTTTCATTTTCATTCTAATTTTTACAATAGATTACAAAACGAGGTGCTGCCCCTGATGGGGGTGGAGAGGTGCTATTCAGATGTCCATGTCGTTCAAAACTTAGGCCCCTTCAATTTTTGCAACCAGGAAAAATCAAACGAATCAGAGGAGTGGCGTATCCTTTTGTAATAAATAGCTTTAGTATTTTCAAAATTATTTATTAGTGCAATCATAAGTTTACTCATAGGTTTCTTCTGCTTCATCGAACAAACTGATAAAACTCAACTAGGTTGAGTATTGCTGTTCAAATGCCAAAAAACAAAAATAGGATGACATTTTTGGTATCAGATATTAGCTTATTAATTGTATCAAGACCTAAGTCTGTCCTATTGTAGCCTTTGTTTAAGAGGATCAATGCTTTGCTATTTCTAAAATCTGGATTCAATTTATTCCACAATCTGAGTTCCTAGTTCTGTTACTTTCATTTAGTTCATAAAGGAGTGGTTCCCACTAAGGGGTTCAGTGAGTCGGTCTTAAGGGTTCGGCGGAGGTCAAGACACACAACTCATTGTGTAAATTTGTGACAACATGTGCGAAGGGTTCGTTGAATGCGCATATGAAACTGGAAGGTTCAGTACCTCAAAAAAGGTTAGGAACCACTGATTTAGATGGATTCGACCATTTATTGCTTTAAATATTATGAATATTTTATTCCTAGCTCTCTGTACTTCTAATGGTATCCAGTCCAACTGTTCGTATGTAAAGTTATTAATTACAAGTCTTGCTGCGTTATTATGTACTTTCTCTAAGTTATTTATTTGGGTCCCAGATACAGTATCCATATGTTCTAAAATGGTTTTAATACAGTTTTAAAACATTGTTCTTATATTTTGCAGGGAGATGTTTCATGAAGAATTGGTGATGAATAAATTGAATTAAGAAAGATTGTTTGCTTTATTTAGCTGTTTTACATAGGTTGTCCTTAACATTATCTGAAGCTGGTCATGCAGAGTGGCTCCTTCAATTGTAAATAGATTGGTCAATTCAGCCCGAGGTATCCTCAATAGATTTATCACTGACATCTACATCTACACAGATCATATGAAAGGAAGCCATTCTGGAAAGTGAGTCAAAGCATAGGTGGTTTCTGATGATGAAAAAACCAGGGATTTATGTGGTTATCTACCCCATAGTCATTTATTACGGGTGACAAAGTCAGGATAGCAGTGCTTAGAAAGCTCAAAGCCTTTAACTTTTTAAATATTTTTTTAGGTAAATTTACTTGGGGTTGGTTTAGGGGTAGCGGTGTGGGTGGATCTAAAGGATTTGTTCATTATCTCTAAAGAAATTGTGTGTTGAGTTGTCTTAGCCTATCTTAGTCTACAATTAGAATTTAGAATTATTTTTGTTTTTATTGGACTGGGTTTTTTTTCAAGTGTTTGCCACTGTGTGAAAAGTTTGTCTTTTGACACTCATTTTTTTTCTATCATTACTGGATGAATAACATTGGACAATATAATTTCTTTTAAAACTTTTCTATGCAAAGTATACCATTATAATTTCAATCTTGTGTCTCACTTAGAAGCTAGAAGGCCAGGATAATTTTTAGAAATTTATTCCAAGACACATCTTCCTCTCATTTGAGTCCTTTTTGCCTTTGGTTTACATTTCCTTTTCCAACATTATCCACCTCGTAATGCTGATGAGGTCTACCTATATTGGAAAAGCTTATAATAATGTCTCCATTTGCCTACTAATTATATTATTGTGTTGGAGCACACAGAGGGAATGATACCCCTGTTTGATTAGGATACAGGTAGTGCCAGGCATTTACACATGTTCAAAATATTAGTTGAAAAATCCATATTTATCAATCCTTAATTTGAAATTTATCTGAAGTATTTGTCTATTTGATATTTGACTTTACCCACCACCTATTTGTTTATTATTATTTTTTTTTCAGATCTCCTGGTTTTGGATTGACTCTTGTGGCTGAAACATTAGAAGGAGCTTTCTTGGCCAGTGAAGAGGTATCAAGTTCAAAAGGGTCGGGAGAGGAACCAACAGTGCCAGAGGATCTTGGTCAGAAATCAGCTACGTCTCTCTTAAAAGAAATTTATAGGGTATTTATTATTAATTTTGTCTTTTTTTAACCATGAATTCTTAACTGTAAAAGTTGTTTATGAAAATGAAATCATATACAGAAGGATAATGTTTTTGATAAGAGAGTTAACCCTTAAACTGCGAAGCTGTCGCTGTCTAGATCCCCATGCTAATGAGATATTTAATCCTCCAATCACAGCACTGAAATTGTCGCGGAACTCAAGTCTTTGATAAGAACAACTGGACGGCAGTTACGCTGGTCTGGTTAGGTTCTGCCTACTGGTCTTCATCCTATAAGTCACACCTTTGGAGGCAGTGCTACTTTAAATACAAATTATTGTCAAACATGTAACATAGAATTTACACATGTCTAGATAATAAATGATAATCGTCCAAATCCTGTGAAAATTGGACGGAAAATAATGTATTTGTGATAAGAAGAAAAAATGAAATATATTGACAAACATTTTGTGATTTTTAGATATTTCCATTATTTGTCGGTTGATTTTGTAGTTTATGGTATCATTTTACTTGTCTTGATGAGCTGAAACTAATGATCTTATTTGACTTATATAAAAAACATTGTGTTGTTTTTTGTATTAGCCACGTGGCTCTCTCGGCTTCATGATTTATTCAGGAACCCACAGTGTTGTTACAAGTATGTTGCATATCGACTACGCGTCTGAGGATGGCCATCGCTGGCTATCAAGGTACAGACTTATTGTCTGATTGGTCATATTTTTTCCTTTGTCGAATCAGTGCTTGGCATGGAATTTTGGTGGGTTTATGAGAATCAACATTGAGAAAGACTTCATTTTACACCTTTGAACACTGAAACTTTTAAAAACAAAATAGTCAAACTTGTTGCATTGAATTTTTCACATGCTTAAATGAATTCTTATAATAGTGATAATGACAGTCATCCAACTCCCATCAAAATCGAATGGAAAACAACATTTTTATAATAAGAAAAGAATTTGAAATAAGTTGTCAAGAATTTTGTGAAATTTAGATATTTTCAGATATTTTTTTGTATTGTTGGCCGATTTTATAGATAACGGTACCATTGTACTTGTCTTATTGAGCTGAGACTAATGACCCTGACTTGATAAAACAATTTTGCTTTATTTTGATTATGCTATGTGACTGTCTCCGCTTTATAATTTATTCAGTCACCGAGTGGTATTACGAGGAAGTTGCGTAATTATTGTTGATGGCAAGCACTGACCATCTAGCATGGCAAAGGATAAGCCTTTTCTCTGATTGTTTGTATTGTTTTCCCTCATCCAATCAGTGATAGGCATATTTTTGGACAAAACATCAGAATGGAAGTTGAAGTGGCTGAAATTTTGGGCTAATGGCAGGAACACCAGGGCATGGCTAGGTGATAGCTTGTGTTGGCTTTTCAGTTAGATATCTAAGGGACTTCAAAGAAATATGGTTTTCGTGGTTACGAAAAAAGGAAAAGGACAAATTCCAGTACCCGCAGTTCAAGGGTTAATACATGTACTTAAATAATAGAGGCCTCATGAGACTATTATGCAGATTTTCTTGTCTTTTTATGAAAGCCATCTTGTTAAGGCTCTAAAAACTCCTAGGGCAGGATAGTGAGATTTATGATAATACTGTAAATTTAATTTGTAGAAAAGCTGAAGGGCGATAATTCAAATGATCCTTTCCTACCTCTTTATTCCTGAACTCTCATTTTCCAATGTGGTTTTTTTTTGAATACCAATGAAGGGTGGATGTGTTGACTCTACAAGTCAAAGCCTGACTGCGTTGTTGATGGTGCTTGGACAGCAAGATGTGTCAAAAGTACAAATGGGAGAACTAACCCCTTACACGTAGGTTTTTCTTGATTGGTTGAGTGTCATTTTAAAAAATATTTTTCATGAAGATTGCGTAGTGCTTTTGATTAACATGATACTTAGCAATAATATGATTTGACCTCGGGATTAGAATTAAACATTGAGAAAAACATGTCAATCTGTTCATGTGTGCTTGTGTAAACTTTGGCTTCTTTAGTAAACATAATTTGTTATTTCAATCTTTCCTTCGATTCATTTGATATTGTTTTTTTACAACATATATCTTGAATTTTGACTGTGTATGTAGTTTTCCTTATTTTGATATATAAAATCTATTCATTCATTAATCCTATGGTATTCTCTTTTCTCTCTGTTTTGTTCTTTATTTGTATTTAGAATTCAGTTTCTGAGACACATAAGAGATTTTTTTCAAGTCACGTTTAACATAAAGCCTGACAAGAAGCTTAGAGCTGCACCAAAGGATGATGAGGATGAGGGAGAAGAACTCAAAGTGGGTGGGGACAAATTAATTCTGACTTGCGTAGGGATTGGATACAGAAATGTTAGCAAGCCTATCAGATAATACTTTTTGTTCATTGTATGCATAGTTTGAATCATAATAAAATGTATAATTTTTATAATTTCTGTGTTATACTCTTTATCCAATTTTAATGCAGTTGTAGATACTTTGTTGTGATGCTGTCTGCGTATTGATACTGTCATTGCTGTAGTATTAATAAGGAAAGGAAATATTATATCATTAATTATAGAGATAAATATTACAGCGATGGCTTTATAGTCTGCACCAAACTCACAGACTTTATATTAATCATCCCCTCGGCAGTCCACAGGCCATTTTATTCCACGACCTTCTCAACTCTATTGGGAGTAGCATTTATAATCTTTTCCTGCTTGCATACTGACAAGATCTTTCCCTTGCTTTATAGGGTACAGTCCCACCTGCCTTAATGGTCACCTTTTCATTGCGTCCACCTATACTAACTGTTATGTGACACTCTGCATTGTCCTATATTTTTATCCCTTTCATAGTGGTTGCCTGGTTGACAGTGTAGGTCTTCCATGCTTATGACATGGCTAGACAATGCTTTGTGTTATCTGCGAGGACGACACAGGTGTTCCTTGAATAGACACAGCCACGGTGAAGTTGCCAATTACCTTTGTCCATTACTAAATCGTTTGACTCAACCAGGTCTGCTGAATACTAGAGAGAGGAGCTTATGGCTATTGGCATTTGGCATGACCACTGCTTGTCAATCTAGACATGGTCATTGCAGGATTTACTTTGCAGCTAATGTTTTCATATCTACACTTCTGTGTTTTGTTGATAAATGAAACTAATAATGAAAAAAAATTAATGATGATAAAATAAATACAACACCAAAAGCAATAAAGAAAAAACAATTTTAAAATATCAACAATCTGTTAACGATCAAGACCAGTAGATCAATAGAAGGTATAAAAAATAACACTATCAAAGCACATTGTTGGGATTTTGGAAGGGATGGTTTTGCTTACCATACCTCAACCTCTGTTAATAGTGGCCACCTGTCTGTAACTGCCACTTTTCTCTGTAATCTAAAATGACTGCATTGGACAGGTTTGACCGTGCTCTTTTTACACCTAAATACAGAGAGGAAAATGAGAAAGAAGAGACTTTCACAAGGTCTCAATGAAGGACCAGGCACCAACAGGAATCGCACTCCAATCTCTCGATCACGATGTCACGCTCACCTACGGCACCAAATCCTCAATAAAACCAAAAGCACCATTGGTAAAATTAACAAAATAACTTAACTTTGAATCAACCACATGATGCTGGCTCTGGAAAGAAATTATGGAGAGAGTATTGGTGCCAAAAATTACTGATATTTGTCCCCCACGAATATCTGAAGGCCCCAGTTTTATAAAAGAATCGTTTTTGTTTTTACATTATTTGTTTGGTTGATTATTAAATCCTGTCAACCATTTTCGGTTATGACTTAGGGTTCAAAATTCCCTGTCATTTGGGTATATTTTTATGTAGCCCTTCAAATCTGAGAAGATATACTTCAAGAACTTTGGGCCAATGAAAGAGTCAACGATGATTATGAAGATTGAAAACCAATGTTTAGCTAATACTCAAGATATTAAGATCAATAAATTTACATGTATTCAGTATTATGATTTGTGGCTTTTAAAGTCAACACCAATCCTGTCTTTGTTATGTATTGTAGCATGTGATTATTAATCACAATGGGACTAGGTGCCTAATTTCCATGTGGTTAATGCCTTATTTAACTCTCATATTATTATTATTATTATTATTAAATAAGAAGTGTCCAGGCCACCATCATAATTTAACTCTTAACGATTCCAAACAAAGATTTTCAATCAACTGTGCACATTGATGTTGGATCAAGCTGTTGATATCCTAGCGAAGAATTACTTAAAGGAGCAGAGTACATACTTTTTTCTTGCAATAATCGAGAACATTCGATCAGAGCTAGAAAATATTAATGTAACAAAATCAAATGAAATTCTTTTTTTCATGGTGAATGTCTGAGCGACTTTTAATTATTTAATATCTTAAAATCTCCTAAAAAATCCCTGTTTTTGTTTTATTGTATAGATGAACTTCTTCCAATTTTTACTTCCATCATTAATAATTCACTTGCTATTGGCATTGTGCCCTCTAACTTTAAGAAGCTATACATGTAGTGCATCCTCTTCTAAAAAAAAGCCTGGTCTTGATGTTTTGAAAAACTATAGACCTATTTTATGGCCTCCCTATACTACATATTAATAAACTCCAGCGAATCCAAAATGTGCTGCAATAATTGTTTCCAAATCTAAAAAAACAAAACGAAACCATATACATAGAACTCCAATCCTAAAATACCTTCATTGGTTGCCCATGCTAGCTCTAATCTAATTGAATATAAAGCGGCAGTTATTGCCTATAACTTTTTATAAATTTGGACTTGGACGCTTTATCATGCAACACGGTATGCAGCCGATTACCATCTACCACAGAGGAGAGAAAATATAACACATCTCCTCAAAGACACCCTCCTGTAAACTTTGGTGTACATGTAGTTAAAATTATCATTTCACCTGTGAAATTTTGTTTACAGGTTTATATTAGCTTTTAAGTCATTAATGATAAAGTGTTATTAGAAGACATATGTGTTTATTTTGTGTATATCGATCAATTGGGGACTACCTAGACACCATGACTACGTAGTCCCCAATTGGGGTCTACCTAGACACTTCCAACAAAAAAATTATTTAGCCACGGAAGTTTTTTTAGTAGGCTACATACATTTTGTAGATCTCTTTGGCCCTACGCCAAAATTACGCACAAAATCATGACATGATGACTAACTATGAACGAACATTGTACAATAATATCCACATTTTCAGTCTTCTGATTGGTCAATCACATTTTCTAGTAGAGTCTACCCTATTTGCATAAATGATCATGATAATAATTATTAATATTATACTCCCATTTTATTTCCAACAACCCGCTTTTTTAGAATAAACTACATGTAGTCTACTTCTTGGTATAAGTTCACTTTTATAGTTAGTAGGTGCAATATCATGCAATCCATGTCCTTTTACAACAAATATATTTTGTCCTCTACATTTTATGGAATATCCGTGTATCTATTTTCTATAACTATCTTCTACTTCTAGTATTAGTTCTTGCTTTTTATGCTCTTTTCTTATATATTATCTAGATGTAAAATTTTACCCATGTAAATCCTATAGATCTATACCATATTTTTTTTAACATACATGTATTTCATTTTTAATATATGCTCATGTCTTATATTATTTAGATGCCCAATTTTACTCATATAATGCAAGTTCTACACTCCATGTTTCTAATTCTATATTATCATTAATTTTACTTCCTTGTCAAAGCGTTTAGACCTATATTGTTTAAGCGCTATATAAATGTTATCACTATTATTATTATTGTTATCCCTATGCTTTTCCCATTTAGGGAGACCCGAAGGCCGAAGAGCACATGTGTATCTGATTCCGTATTCAGACTTTTAAATTAATTTATTTTTTGTCTGCAAGTTGAGGCCGCTGACCATCTTTCTCAACTACGTCGACGCTTTCATTTCTAATGAAAGAGACAATAGGGACATTAAATCTCCGGACACCTAAACATATTGGAACAGTTTAGATCTAGGTCTAGGTTTCGGACCGTAATTTATAGACCTAATCTAAATTCTAGATGATTACATTCATGTATTTGTTTCGATGTGCAGAATGCCGGATGTGGAAAACAGAAAATGAAAGTGTTTATTGTACGCTTAGGGTAAGCCAAATGAGAGACAAGAGAGTTTGTGCATTGATTCTTTCCAGCACTTCTTTTGTAGAATATCGGCAAAATTTGCATCTTTCACACACATACTTCTTGTGTATCCATGCACAACTTTAAAACTTTTTTTTTTTTTTTTTTTTTTGAGCCTAAGATCATCAAAATCTGTTCAGTATTATTTTACTTCTCGCGGACGCAATCTTTCTCGTATGAGTCAAGTATAGATTCATGTTTTACTACTCTGTCACCCGTCAATATCTATTTTTTCCCTTCGGTTTCTTCTGTCCTGCGCTGTTCATCGTAAAGCTTTTCTTGCGGATGGAGTTCGCAAGCATCTTGCAAAACTGCATATTGTGTACAAGCCAACTCCATCTCCTGGCTCTGATGGTGTCCAATATTGAACACATTTTACATTTACGCAAACGTTCTTTTGGTCAGAATATTCTGAGAGGTCTTTGCAAGTTTTTATTCTATATTGTGTCATATTGTATTATGGGTGCTTTCTTACATTACTTACATCATTCTAATCAATACAACAAGAGGCCCAGGACTTTGCTTTTAAAGATACGAATTTTAGATTCTGTTCTGAGGTTGGTTCATACTCCAAAAACTGGACGAGCAGGACACAATCAGTTTCATATTATAAATTAATGGCCTTAAACTATGTGCTAGTAGTGATTGTATTATCCCACAATCGGACTTGCATGTACAGCTTCTGCTTTAATCAAATACTTTTATCAACGCGAAGGGACATTATTATTAAATGTATATAGAGACCGTGTTTATTGCAAGCGTTTCTTGCTTGGCTTGTATTTTGTACCTAAACAGCATCTTTCCCTGTTTTTGTTTGCTATTGAAATTACACTTGACAGTGTTTGCTAACTAACTGCTTTCCATGAACATGTTTTCGTCGTGATTCAACCGTTATATCAGTTAGCGTTGTTTTCCTCTACATCATTTTGTCGTCATGGAAGGTTTTTATTCATTATTTATGTCAACTCTTCAAATCTTATGAATTATCGATTCTCTCCTCGAGTATTCTTAATGATATTTCCTCCCATACTTGCATTTCATTTTCCAACCGCTGTCAACTGTATACATATACCTATTTGCTGTCACTCACGTCGGAAAAATCGTGTTTGTATTTCATTACATCCCACGTTTTCAGTGGCTTTTCTTTCCAAATATATAGCCATATGGAGAAAAGTGAAGGAAATGCACACACAAAAAGAGCACAATTGCAAAAGCAGATACGATGGTGTTTGCTTTGGGATTTTCCCTGTTTGTGATTTGCGTTCATCAAATATTAGATAGGGTTTGGACGAAATATGCCTCAGAAATAACTATGATAAATCAATTGTACACTCGTGATTACACCCCAGGGAAGTCTTTTTTTTATGCTGTAGACGAGCTTCGGAAGTGGGAGTTGAAGTTGAAATAAATAAATGAATTTTTCTGTCTTCAGCATTGACAGTTAGACGTGACCAATTGCTAATGCTATGAAATTTATCATCAAACTTAATGTAAAAATAGTAAATTAATGATGTCACGCAACGGCACATGAGTTTTAATTTTTACTGGTAAGCCTATCTTATTTTGACCATGAGGTTTTTCCTTATTTATTTAGCATGGCACAATATCATCCTTGAATTGATGTATCGGGTCTTTACATGCTAAAACTTTCAACTATAATATAACTTAGGTAATCACGAAATACAGCATATCAATATTAATGTAATATTTCAACTGCCATCACTTGTACTTGTATTTTATACTTCCTAACTTAAAGTCAAAGCAGCGTGTGTTTTATATAAATAGTTAATGAATAAATAAGTTAAGTTTTTTTCTTCTTCTTCATCCTGTAAAATTCCCAACAACAAAAAAAGACTCACGATACTTGCATTGCTACACCGCGAGTTGTTCTTTAAATCTAGGATTAGGATTTAAGATGGTTAACAAGAGTCAAAGATGATCTCTGAAGATCAACAAGAGATTCATGCACGTGCATTCACCTCATCAATTTCACAGCTTTGTTTGCACGAACGTCACCACAGCTCTGAGATTCCCGTCTTTAAAATGAAGAAAGGTTCCCCTTCCCTCCCCCCCCAAAAAAAATAAATAAATAGAAAATAAAAAATAAAATACATCGGATTATATCCCATGCGCATGCCCATTTCCCCCCTCCCCTCTCT
>JASKDV010179890.1:0-12619 GCA_032466395.1 Aegires albopunctatus
TTGACATTGTTGGGTTGCTACTACTTCGAAGTTTCGTATGATTTTCACACACTCTTCAGGTTGCAAGATTTATATATTGATTATCTATCTCCCCCTCTCTCTCTCTTTATCTATATATCTCTCTTTCTCTCTTCTCTCCACTCCCTCTCCTTTACCCACTCTCTCTCCCCCATCATCTCTCTCTCGCTCTCTCTCTCCCTATCTCTCCCCCTATCTCTCTCCCCCTATCTCTCAGAGATTCATGGAATGAGTCGCTGGACAATGGGTCAGTAGTACATGTACTAGACGACATTGAATGAGTAGGATAAAATCAATGACCTTGGTCGAGATGGAAGGGCAACAATTCATGAACAGACTATTTCAAGAAATTAGGCCTATCGTGAAGAGAACAACAAAAAAGAAAAAGTAAATGCAGTTCGCGAATGGTTTAGAAGAAAATAGTAGATCTAATATTTTACAAAATACCCAACAAACTCCACAATTCTAAAGCTATGTAAAATAGTACTGAGATGCCTGGCAAAGTTTTAAGCCATGGTCAATAAGTTAATACAGTTCATACAGCCTCCAATGACACAGAGCCGCAAAATTTGCTGCAAAAACATCACTCCTAGAGGTACAGATCTAAACAGGAAAAACTTCTTTTCCCTCTCTGAACTAAAACATTCACATAAATAAGGCCCAATGAAAATACGTGAGCTCTCTAATCCACTCTATAATTTTAATACAGTATTTGGGTTCTGGAAAGTTATACCAAAATTATTATTATTTTTTTTAGATTCGAAGTATAACTTATAAATAGATTAATTATGCAGATACAAAATTTATTCCACTTCTAATTGCAAGGTCATGCTCCAATGATGAATGACGTAATAATAATTACCTGATAATGAAGTAAGTGAGTGAATTAAAGCATTATTAGACACAATGCTTGAATCAAGCTGAAAAAACGATTAAAACAGAGATGATTGATAGTTGATGATGTACGTAACGAATCAGTAATCAGCCATTGTTGTGTTTCTCTGTTTTCGATTTGGTTAGGTGGGCGTTTATCTAGATCTAGGTAATGTCGAGATTCGAAAAAAAATGGATCTGGGAATGTTTTGGTTTTATAATAATATTATGTACTATTATGTTTCTTTCGCCCTGACGTGAAGCAATGTTGATAAATAGACGACTATGTTTATCGTTCATTTCATTACGACTGCGTAGAATCAAAGAAGTGTAACTATTATACCACAATAGACAATTATTGATGCAAACTTAAATCAAAATAGACAAAAGCCACCTTGGGCAGAGAAATCTGCGCATGAACAACATTGCATCCCATGGAATCATAGTTACTTACAGCGAGCGCTTATGGTGAATTAGGGAGGCAAAGTCAGAGATGTAGGAGAAAGTTCCACCTGTGCTCTCCATCTCGACCGTTTCTTTAACGAACTACATCAAAACAACAGCATTATCATCATCAGAATCAACAGAAAAAAAGCATGAAGGAATAACATTGTGGATAAACGGTCTCAGATTCTTTCATCCAGGGGTGTGGGAATAATAATGGCTGACATCTGAAAGGGATACTGGTTATTTGTTCATGGCATCTTCCTCGTGGGAGAAAATCCCAAAGGAATACCAGGAATTCAAAACATAACTTGGTTGGAGTCCTTAAGCTCCAAAGTAACGGTTTCGCATTTGCGGGGCATCTTTAAGGCAATATCCGATATAAACAAATTGTTCACGTATTTCCGTTGTTTATTATTGAAAGGAAGTTCACAATGATTAAGAACATAGACACCTGGGATAAACTTAGAATCGTTTGCAAGGGTTACGCATTTTCACCGCCCACAAAGAAAATGAATATAAATTCAAAAGATTTATGAATCAAACTGACGATTAATTATATGGATCGAATGCCGCGGCCATAGTAAATAAAATTAAACAAGACTTTTCCAAAAATAAAACAAATACCAGTATACAAAATCCTCCGTTGAAACCATGAGTTTCATTCACGTCAGTTCGTTTTACTTTCTTCCGAGTTCCTTTAGTATCAGTGAAAGAAAATTAACCATGACGGATAATGCATGTACTTATTCTTGTTAAGAAAAAGTCTGGTTCATTCTGATACCATGGCTGTGGCCTAATAATGTCTAAATTACCTTGAAAATGAGACAGTTCATGATATATATATCTCATAATAGCATCGCCCAGAAAATGAGCCCGTCTAAGTCCGAGTCTATCTGTCTGGTTGTCAAGACTATTCCTACCGACCTTTGGCCTCCGCCATTACCCTATCAGTCTGACTTGTTTGTTATTTTTGTTTGTTTGTTATGTTGGCTGGTTGTCTGTTTGTTGTTCGTTTTCAGAGAATGCACTACCAAGAGACGCCAACTCTGACGCCAGAAGAATTGAGTTTTTGGAGGGTGATTAAGGCTAATCAAATTTATTTTACGATAATAAAGGTTGGTACATGTAGATCTACTGTTGTTGGATAAGCAGTTGGCGACAGAGTGTAAACTGTTTGTATCATAATAAAGATATAAAGAATTTTACAGATCAGATTGATGCGTCTCCATATTGCGGTAGGCTTCTCTTATTTTCTTTGCGCACCTATATAAAACAAACGATGTCAATACGAATAATTGCTAAGTTCATGTGTGGTACTAACACTGGGTTTCTCAAAATTGATGAATTCAGGGAAAGGACACAAGTTTGGAGGATGCTGAGATACTCCATCCACACCCCGTGGTCATAATAATGCTATTTCTACGTATGTGCACTCAGTGGTAACCGTAACATTCTAGACACACCGTTTCTTATAGAGAGCATTCTAGCCTATAGATCTAAACATAGATTGCATTATAGAACCCATCCTTGTAGGTCCTATGTTATGTCGATTATTATCAAGGCCAGGAAACTTCGAAATGCAAAAAGATTTTAGCGAACGGTAGATCTTGAATTAGATCAACAATACAATCTAAAATGCTTCAGTAGGCAGTACTCAACTTCTTGACATGTGAGTAGATGTTCTTGATGATATTATTACCACAGCTATTCGTAGGCGGCGTTTCTACACTGTCAGTTCAGGAAGATGCATTCATCATTTTGCATTAATATTATCACCTGTCTCACTCATCTCTGTTCGTTCGATTTGCATTTGTTTCTGTGCATGATAATGGTATACCCAGGTAGCCAGATTTCGAGTGGGATCTTAACGCAACGTCGTTTACCAGCTAGCCGTTGGGCGCTTTTGGTGAGAGATATTTCCACTCGATAATAAAAGGCACCATCACTGTCACTTAGGATATTCATCATTACCAGAATTCATTGCTGAAGATAGTAACTGTAAGGAATAGGGGGAAGGGGTATGTATAATTAATAATCTTGGTCCCCATGCATAGATTCAGCTAAATATCTTATACTGGTATACCACCTGTTGAGTATTTAGTGCATAGCAGTGCTGTGAGGCTCCAAACGGAATACCGTAATGTGCGAATCGTAATCAGCTCAGAAATGCCAACTGGAATTTCCAACTCCACCCTCTAATGAGCTACATTCAAACCAAATACAAGCTTTTTGTTTCTTTCCTACTGCTTTTTATTTCTCCCTACTGACCTTCCTGACAACGCCTACAAAGGTTCGTCAATGTATTTCGCCTTTATTTTTTCCCTTCGTTTGTCATGCCCAAAGCTGTTAAACTGTCCACTTGTACTGCGTCTATTGCTGAGAGCGCTAGATGCTTTGCAATGCATTTTACTTTTCTTGGTTAAAAGTAACATGTAACATAATATACTGTAGGACAAGACTAGCAGCCTGTTTGGCACGGATACAATTTCAAACAAAGGTAATGCTGTCTTAACAGCCAGGTACTCATCCACATCTGAGACCATAAACAGTACAAAGGGTCTCACCTAATGACTAATCGCAAATAGACATTTGGCTATCGAGAGACAAAGCGATATAACTAAAATGATACATGTATAGGTATAAACTTTTGGGTGACGCCAGGACAGTGATTTGAATTTCATAATATAAGATTTATAAAAAAAAGAGCTGTCTTATGTAGCGCGTTCTTACTAAATGTGCCTAATACGCTTTACAGAGTTTCTCTGGCAGACCATTGCAATCCAAAATCCTTCTCAACTCAAGCATACAGAAATGCGACCCGATGAAAGGCGCTTCACTCGAGCATACTGACAAGATCTTCCTCTATATATGATAGTCAGGTACCCATTTTACACCTTGGTACGGTGAGGAAATGCACGTAAAGAGACTTTCCCAAGAACTCAACATCGCGCCCAACCGGGATTCGAACCTGGGAGGTTTCGATCACCAGCCCAATTTAATGTCTACCACTCGACGACGATGCCTGACAAATGGCACGAATTTATTACATTAGATATCCACTCATTTCAAACAGGTTGCCCGCGAATATATTCATGTTTTTGATAACTGTATCTAGCGCAATATAGTTCTTTGTGTATAGCTTTTAAAAACGACCATAAGAGCTCTTGGTGTAATACACTGTGTCTTTGATGTATTTAGGTTACATTGTTAATTACTAAGCGTGGTATCGAGCTTTCTTTGATGGAACACTTCAAAGTTCATGGTTCCATTCCATCGACTTAACATTGCCTTGAACGTGATATCCGTTGACATATAAAATATATAGTTACACACAAAAATGCAATACTAACATAACTATTATATATAAGGCGGTAATATATAGCAACCTAGAAGTCATGAGTCACTACTAATATTCTCACTATTAAACAGCAATTTTATAAAGGAACCTGTCAATTACATTATATTACATCGGTAATAAAACAAATATCACTATGTGAATTAGGATCTCCTTTGCATAGTTTTCCCATGGACGCTTGTATAAAGATTGCACCAATAAGAATAATTATCATTGCTCTTGTTTACTTTCAAAATGTGTTTTAAAGATTAAGGTTGTTATTGTTGAGGGGGTAATTTCTACTAGCACCCAATTATTATGAATTAGATCTAATAAATTAATTGGTGAATAGTTGTAAGTGCACACCCACATATTATCGTAACTATGATGACATTTACTAACCAAGTCAATGGCTGCGGATGTTCACAGTAGTTATGAGAAGGGGTGATATTTATAAATACACTGAATTCGATAGCTTAGACCTGTAACCACAAAATCCTGGAGATTTCTCAGTGAAGTGGGTTCTAGCCGGGGGAACCTCAAAATTAGCAAAAGGACGGCTCTCGATCGGCCTTTGTAGGCAATGAGGAAAGAAAGGGTCATCATAAAAACTCTATATACCAAACATCCACCGTTGATGGCCCAGAAGTTAGGCTTGTCTTCGCGATATTATATATCTTGAGTTCATTACTGCTCGAGTTCGAATCCAGGCTGCTTTGATTCTCAGCATTCTTGATAAAGCTTCTCAACGAAGTATTTCCTCAACCTACCCAGGTGTAGGTGTAGGCGTAAGCTGGGGATAGATCACGCGACCAACTGGTCCAGGGTGTGATTGAAATCTCCCTTTCAGATTTTCGCCAATGAAAAAGGGATATGCTCTGGCTCTATGATTAGCTGCATTATAATTGGCTAAGATGAATTCGTTTTGAAAGATACAAGACAGTTTAAAAATTCATTCATTCTAGTTGAATCATTCAACATACAATGGAGGCGGTGTTATTTACTCCATTTTAATGTACACAATAAGTCAGCTAAAAGCTGACAAGAATTCCTGATGAGCTCACCATGAAACATGAATTCAGAATCATAGCTGGCTACAGAAACAGTCTAAAATTTCCACAGTCTCTATTCTTGTTCACTCTGCATGAATAAATTCTATAAGGTTTTGTTATCAAAAACCAGTATTTTGCCCCCAACCCAGTTATTTTTTTCCAGATTTTTGCAGATGGCAGGGAGATATATACAAAACATCGCATAAACAAAACAAGTCAAATGAAATGGTGACAACAAATAAAATTGAAAGAAAAAAAGGAAAAAAGCTCCCATTCCAGAACAAAAATGAAACTATTATATAAACTATAATTGCACCAGCATAACGAGAAAATTGAAAGAGAACAATTTAACACTCTGTTCCTATCTTAAATATCCTCTTTGACATATTAACATTCGACACCTGACTTGATTCACCATTCATGAAACAATGACGGAAGGTTCAATTTTTGGGAACAATCGCCGGTAATTACTCTGCTAAAGGATAATTGACAGGTTTACAAAGTGCATTAGGCTGCATATTTGGAGCAAGCAATTTGAAAACTGGGTCTGTGTCAATAGGCCAGGTAATCCTTAAGCCACCATTTATATTTGTAGGGAAAATAACCTTCCTCTTGTAAAATGGACATTTAATAAATCGATTATTCTGGGTAACAAAAGTAGATTCAGATCGATGCGGAAATGTTTTGTATCAGGAACGATGAAAGGGACAAACGATAAATGCGTACTCACGCCGCCAGAAATGCCCGTATTTCAGTCACAACAGCTGTGTTGTCTTGGTGGAATCAAATATGTCAATGAGCAAAGTGGGCAGTAGAGCCATGACGGATGAACTACGTAAGTCTTTTTTCTCTCCCTCAAAACATTTTTTTCTCTCAATCAAACTCTTTTGTTTTCAGTGGAAACAAAAATTGCCTTATTTTCTTTCACCTTATGTATTATCATGTCTTCTGCATTCTACCAGAATTAAACCTTTTAACTTTTGATGTGTATCATTAGTAATAGTGTGTGTAATGTTGAAGATGGTATTCGGCCATTGAACGAAATTTGTAGCAACAGTTATCTTACTGTTCACGTGCATGTATATAATTATTAATTAATGATGACGTTGCACAACAGTTTTCTAAACGGCTAAAGATTAATAAAAAGAAAAAGTTAATGAATGATTCAGGACAGCAGAGGAACCAACTGAGGCCAAATATGTATTGACAGTTTGTTCATAATTTGTTTGTTTGTTTATTTGTTTAACATGATCTCAAAGTTTAAAATGTCAATCAACGCTGAGACATGTATTCTGAATTGTAGGTCTACATATTTTTGTTTGACGGATCTTTTTGCAGAACAGTCATACCAGCTGGGCAAAATACGAAATGTCATTAAGTTAGCCAGTTACACAATGTCGTCCAGATACAAACTTCCGCTTTCGTATGGCATGATTCGTAAGAAACCTTGGAATCATGGAAAGCTGTTTTTACAAATCCATTAGCAATGAAACTAACTAGATGTGGACAACTTTAGGTCCGCTTCGTATGGAATGATCTGAAAGAATCTTTGAAAACATGAGAGGCTGTTTTGACAAATCCAGTAGCAATGAAACTAGAAGTGAACAGTCATAGGTGTCAATTATCTTGCCAAAGGAATTATCTTCAAATCCAGGACAAATTAGACCAAATGAAGCAAACCATTAAATGGCAAACCCAGAAAGGACTAACCTACCTCCAAAGTCTTTACGACAGGGCCACTAAGGGTGCCACAAGTAAGACGGACTTCCTGAGAACACAGCCAATAGACGCGAGAATTAGAGGCTCATGACCGCCAATGTTTACAGTAGATTTAACACTTAAAACGGATGGACAGACAGAACTGATGACCAAAAATTGCATTGCACCCCGATTCTTCTGAGTTCGAGATTCGCTTCCACATCTGGCATTTTTACTTGAGCAATATAACATTCACACTAATTGCCCATTTCTACGACGATGCAATGTGGCTAACACTGGACTCTTATACTCTCTCATTGTTATTAATTGAAAATGAGTCATCAAATTAACTTAAAATCAGCATAAAAGACACATAACTCTGATATTAACTCCCGAGAAAAGGTCGAAAAGCTCAATTTTTATCTTATCTGTTACCGTAATATTTTTATTTGAAAAAACAAAAACAAAACAAACCCCATCAAACCCAACTCAACTTTGACAGACAGCTCTGGAAAATTACCTGTACCACTTTGAAAAATAAAGATAAGAGAATCTAAAGAGTTTCATCTCAATTATCCATGTAAGTTTTGCGTGGGGTCTGGAGATTGCGAGAGAGTTACTATGTCGCTTGTTTGTATACTATAAGATAATTTATCTGATAAATTGTAAACATGTTTTGATTTTCTTTCAAAACACACTTTTGTGCTAGAAAAAAACAACATCTCGATGGTCTCCGTTAAAGTAGCAAAATACAAACTAGATTGAATGGGTATACGATGATAGCTAATTATCTTGCTGAAGCTCAAATTTTGCATAAATGGCGCAAATTTTATCAGCTTTTCTGCTGTTTTTGTTCGGCAAGTTTTCCTAAATAGTATGGTATTGAATTCGAATGATATAGCGCCATCATCTCGATAATAATCAAGCTCAGGGCGCATTAAAATTTAACAATGAAATATATTATTATGCACAGCACACACATATAAATTACTATAGAAATAAAAAGACGTATTTAACATATTATGACATTAGATTAGAGTAGATGGCTCTCTCACACCTCTTATTATACAATATCAAAGAGAAAAGTTTTCATTTTTCTCTTAAAACTATTAAAACTTTCTATCTCTCTCAGGCTTTTGGGGAGAGAATTCCACATTTTGAGGGCGCAGTGTGAGAAAGATTTATCCCTACTGTTTTTAATTTTCTGTGTGGTACATATAATTTTGTTGGATCATTTGAGGATCTTAAATCCCGGTTTGGCCTGTATGGCATGATCATATTTGCCATATAAGACGGTACATTTGAACAAATACTTTTGTGGCACAATGTTATCAATTTGTACATAATTCTTTTTTTTTGTATTGGGAGCCAATGAAGTGTAATCAAAAGTGGGCTCGCATGATCTCGTTTACTATTTTCCAAGAATTAACCTTGCAGCAATATTTTGGGCTGTTTGTAATTGATATAATTGATCTTTGGTTATTCCAAACAAAAGAGAATTTTGCGTCTCTCGTTGGTTGTTGAATTAATTAAAAATGTCCATTCAAATTTGCGTCTTGTATATGTCACAGATCACCGCAGGGATTTCTGGCAACTCTGCGACGCATTAAATGCAACCCTGTGATGCATTGTATGATGTAATACGTTTCTAACTTCAAATAATTCTTAATTCAAAACCCACGCTTTGTTAGTCTCCTCTGTTCACCTTTTCCAGCCCAACATTCAAAAGCACAAATTATAGAATCAACACAGCCGTATCCTTTGCATCAAAGACAAAAATATATATCAAGAATCACAACAGACTCCCCTCTAGCACAGGAATGGCGTCAAAATATCACCAACAAAGCTTTTCAGTTTTCAATGAGTGTCATCATCGAACAACGTTCTACGGACCAGCGGGATTCGACCATGCATGGATTTGGACCAGACGAGAAGGGCGACAACTCTGCTTTAAAATTTCGGTTGCTAAATCTGAGGCCAGTACAATTTAACCTAAATCGTCATTATGAAGTTTCACTGACTACACCATTCATAATAATAAGTCACCAGGTATCTTAACTAGTATTTTAAGCGCGTCAAATCAAATAACTGTTTTCTTATCAAACTGAAATCGTTCCAAAGAAGAACCATGTCGTGGATTTTGACTCAGGTCATTGTTTGTTTGATGACCTGTCATAATTAATAAGACGACCTGGAATTTCTTCAGTAAGAATGGTAATCTCATGTAGATCTAGCCATATCCATTTCTCCACCAATGAAAAAGTTAGATCAAATTATTAATAGAGACCAATGGAATTCCTCCGTTTAAGATGAATCAAAATCTATCATCCTTGCTGAGCATAATGAAATCCCCGTATTCAATTTTAAATGTCAATCGCGTGTCCCTTTTATTATGATAATACGATGTACTATGTATTTTCATTTTTACCTAGTCTTATTGCATAATTTGGCTAGGAAGAGTTACAAACAGCTTAATTCAAACGCAAAGGTCACTGTTCAAGATAATATAATGAACGAGCAAAGAAAGGACATTTAAAGGCACTTAGGTCTACATGTATGTCATCTTCATCGTGATACGAAAAAAATATTATGTAAGTAAACAAAATATCGATTAAGGATTATTGTTTGTGATATTAACTACGAAATGTGATTAGAGCGCTTTCTGATTATAAAGGTTGTATAATGATGTTAATGACGTTGATCCAAAAGGTTTTTATATTTATCTTATGTCACTGCATTCAGGATCAGGATAATTCTATTATTCCAAAAGCTGCAGAAAAATTGGATTTTGGGATCATAGATTATAGATATGTGATTATAGATTTTTGAAATAATTAAGGATATTTTCAGTGGGCATAGAAATACTTTTTATCAACCAAACTGACAGCAGGACATTTAAGAGATCTCTATAGTATCGATGTGACCATAGATGACTCAATTAGAAGTCCTATTTCCCTCACGTAGGGAATAGACGATGACCGATATTCCCATTATTCAAAATTCAATTTACTCCATCATTATGAAAAATGCGTGAAATAAGGTATAAACATTATATTTAGATATCTAAACTTTAACACAGATCTAGAAAGGGTAGTAGCGAATGAAAACAATTTGTTTTGATTATTGAAGATTAAGCTGTGATAAATTGGTTTATATCTGATTCTGATCTTCTTGATCTGTGTGCGCGCGAAACTAAAAATCTTATCTTTAGGTTAAAATCTACGCACAAGAATAACTACTTCGAAGATAGCGTTTATCACGCAACGAGTAAAACAGTTTCAATGTGGTTTAAGAGGGTAATCAAGTCAAAACGTTTTCTTGAGGTTATTGCAGTCATTGAAACCGAGAATCGCGATGAACCGGAATTTCCATACATCTCAGTCAGGAACCTGAGTCGACGCCTTTTTGTCCGGTTTAAAGTGAAAATCGAGAATAGGTGATAACCATTTCGTTTAGAGGAAGTTGGCATTGGTTAGTGCGATTTGGATGCACAGTAATTTGGTAGCCGTTTGTAAGGGTTTAGCGCAGTTAGGGAAATTTGCTGGGACGATAAATGAGAGACAATAAGTGTGTGAGAGAGTAAAGGAGGAAAATCATGAAGGCAGGGAGCAAAATGGACGATGCGTTAAAATGTCAGGAAATCAGAAAATGGTCTGTGAAGACAATGACGGTAAGTGCGATGTGAGGAAGTGCATGTGGATATCAGGGTGTCATTAGGGTCATGTGACCAGTAACTGTCATCTAACTGTGAATTTGACATGAGTAAAATGGCGTTAGGCCTGATAGTTATCTTAATGTTTTTATGTTACGTCATAGGTCAACACCGGAATGGAATTGTATATGGACAAAGCAGACGTAAATTGCAGCCATTTTAAACCTTTTTTATTCTACCTCCGAAGCTGGGATAATGCGTCAGTCACGTTTTATGAACGTGATTGCTGACTATGAGAAAACAAAACAAAAAACACAAACCCCAACAAACCTCCAAGCTGATTCATACCCCAAACCGATAGAATCTAACAATATCTCAATGCTGTCAATACAACTAGAACGATGATCAACGTTTATATAATAATTAGATGATACTGATAACCCCCAATCTCATACGAACAAACTCACCCAAAACACGCGTAAAGATAATTAATCTCACTCGTAATGTCAGCTAAGTAATACTATAGGCTACATCATCATTATTATTATACAACCTTAAAATTCTCCCGAACGCTCAAACAACCTTGGATGCATTCACCAACCATTAAGGATTCGTTGCATTTGATTAAACCAAATGCACCTACTCCCCTCTTCCCCTTCACATAGGCACACACGTACTGATAGATGGGCATTTTCTATTTCCTATGTTTTATTATCTTTAACCATTGACGACAATGCTGATCATTTCGAAGCCACGGAATTCCTAAGGCGACACAATGACAATGTAGTTTGTGTTGGAAATACTCCAGATGCCCCCATCCCTATCCCCGCCCTCTTCAATGACATTACCCTCGTAAATTATCAGGTAACTTCTGAATACATAATATATTATTATGAGTGCTACGTCAGATTATAGTGACTCACGCCTGTTTTCCACTCATAAACTCCTCCATCCCCACCCCCACCACTATTTAATCCTCCTTCTCATCCTCATAATATTGTCTCCACATTTTAGTCACACTACGAAGGTTCAAGGTTGAAAAACAAAGCAAAGTAATCTTATTGTTTCTATAACACGCGCCAGGAAAAAACAATGCTGTGCAGTTTAATTTTTGTAGCCTTTGAAACGGTCTCTCTTAATCATAATATATTCATTATCGTGTGATGAGATTGCTCGTAGATATTCATTTACAAAAAATAAATAAATCACAGATTCACACCGATTTAATATACATAGAACAGATTCCCAACTTCCGGGATTTGCTAGTAGACGTTCTGATGCCTTCACAGATGGCACCATTGGTTGAAATAAAAGCTTGACCTTGCATTGAATCATTTACTGAATATAAGACTCAAGATGGCCCTGTAAGGTGAGTTGACCACCGGCTACAAGAAGAGGAGTCTCCAAAGAGCGTTTCAAGGACTGCCTTAAGAAATCACTTGAGCTGTGCAAAATTGACAACAGACAGTTATCTATCTATCTGCCGAATAATGTCGTCTTCTCTCAGAAGGTTATGACATCTGTGCTCTGTGTGTCAGAAGAAGG
>JASKDV010179901.1:0-12619 GCA_032466395.1 Aegires albopunctatus
AGAGAGAGAGAGAGAGAGAGAGAGAGAGAGAGAGAGAGAGAGAGAGAGTGACAAACTAGACAAAAAAGGAGTGATGTATTAATTACATTATAATGAAGGTTGACTAGGGACCTGTGATAATGACAAAGGAAGTCCACGAATAATGGAAAAAAAGTTATCACCACTGACAAATCAGAAAGGAAACAAAGAAGTGAAGATTCTCATCTCATAATCTGCCGGTTACCAGTTGTGAAGCGATTGTCTACAAAGCTCTCACCCAGTGTGACTGTTCTCACATAACCCATTGATCTCTCTGACTTGCATACGCCATAACAATTCAATTTATTTATATAAAAGGGAGATTTTTTGTTTTGTTTTGTTTTTTTATGTTGCAAGCGTCTTCTTATCTCATAGATCTTTCTTTTTGAATAAGAAATCTCAAATGTGTAATAAATGTAATGTCAAGCAATAATAGTAATACACTATCTAATCAACATTGTTTTAAGACTTCTTTACGTCCCCCTTTCGCCATTGTTTCTCTTATGACTTAAATCATAATTGCTATTATTATACTCCCTGCTGTTAGGCCAACTTCCTCTCTACCAACATATCTACTTCTTCTCTTCCCCACCCTACCCTCCATGACCAAGTTTTTATTTTGGGTTATTTTATTCATGGTTTCCTTTGATTGGTGATGGTCTGAATTTTGTCAAGTTATGGTTTTTTTGGCACGTCTCATCATAACTTCCCTCTATGTAGACTACTTGCACTCCTTTCGCTAGTACCTCCCATTCATCGCCTTCTCCCATAGGGTCATTTCCAAAAACAGTTGAGCTAAAGGAGTGTTTTGGTTCAACTTGAAATAATCAGTAATAAAAGTAAAAGCCAATTAATTTACACCTTTCTCCTCTTGACTTTTCAATCCAGTTTCACCATATTACTTTAGAACAATCATTGGCTATAAAAATGTAAAAGCATCAGTACACACATTTGCAACATATCCCCACTTTTACCCTTCCCATCCCTTTCCACCTATATGTTCTCATATAACAGTGACTATGTCTTCTCTTCATGATTTCAAAGAAAACATATGGCTCCCTATTGCTCATTCCTGCTGCAACCAAGCTGTCAAAAAGTTACCAACCTAATATAACTATAAGAACCAGGTGGAATATGGCCATTAATTTGAGACAAAACTTCCTGCTTAATGGATATAATATGAGTGATATCAGGAAGAGGAGAAAAGTGTGAAAATGACCATAAAGTCAAACACAGCAATCAATCATTTCTGCATTGACACAATTAAATCTTAAACTATTTCATTGTGAAGTAAAACAAGGAGGAACTCTTTGTTACTGGCATGTCAACCATATATCAGCTACTTTAGGTTCATACCTTTAACGAATATATGGGTGGGTGTTGGAATTTGTCAATTTGATCTTTAAAATTAATGCATGATTGACAAAGGGACAAATTGTCTAATGTGACATGTGACGGACGGAATAAATTTAATGGCCGTGGACTGCATAAATGTTGATAATCATCATAAAACTAAAAAATATTTTTTTGAAAAAAAAAAGGATGTAATAAGATTTCACCATTTAATCTTACCTTCCACTGAGGACTTGTTTTCTTGACAACAGACATGGAAGAAGCGATTTAATACCAATCACTCATAAACAATTTATAGTGTATGCGGTAATTCTCAATCTTTAATCCTCGTATTAGAAGATGCTTAAAAGAAGTCAAAGCATTTCCTTTTCTTCTTGTCTTGTGACGAAATTCCTCAGATGTGCAGTGAGTGCTCAGTTCTTCTTGAATGGGCACACGAAATAATCTTGTCTTAAAGCTTGAACTTTGGACCCTGAGATATAAAATTGGTTACTTATCTTCTTGTTTCAAATCTATCTTGAGTAGGAAATGTGCTGGATAAAGAAAAAGAGAGAATAACGGTTTGTTATAAAAATATTAAGGCTTTATTCAAGAGATATAATTAAAAGACAAATTTCCCCCTTATCAAAGCATACACTTGAGCAATATAATAATTCCATTGAAAAATTGTCATATATACAATGGTTTCCCAATTCAAGGCATTAGCCCTGTGATTTCAAAATTCAAACCCATACTGTCAGGCCAGTGTTTTGAGCCACATTTCCAGTCCCAAAGTCTACTCTCTTCTCTTTTATTACTGCATAAATCACCATGTGTCTATCTTCTTGATAACCGTCGTTCTTGTGGACTTATTGACTAAAGACGAGTGGGAGAAAACAGAGGCAAATATTTTGAGATGAACACTTTTTCATTACAATTATTAATTATTTCATTCTGTCAGCTGTGTAAGAAATTTAACTCTTAAAACTCCAGGAATTCCTCCCTGTGTGAAATATCACCACTTATAAATGTAGACATTTTCCAGGAATTTTTTGAGTGTTTGCTTGACATGAAGACGCAAAAAGAATGGATTTTATATTCACAAACAAATATTAACAATGAAATTAAAAATCAAAAAATTCCTGGTTAAATCGAGACTCAGTTTCTTCATCAAAACTACATCAAAAGCTAGCCACACATTTCTTGAGGGCATATTATGAAAACCATAGCCCGATAAGCCAAACTCACCAGATATGTTTGTCATTTTTATTTCATTTTGGGTGAAAAATTCTGCTTCAGTCACTTCCTCCCCATTAACAAGACTTGAAAGATTTATGACTATGACTCATGACGTCAAACTATATGTAGTTGTGAGGTCTGTGGTAACAAGATGGAGTTGTTGAAAGAAAACATTTGATTCTACATCTATATGAGCTCGAAAATGGGCGAATTACCAAAAATTGATAGATGAAAGTTTGCAGTTTGTATGTGGTGAATCAGTTTGCTCTTTTCTAACTGTTTGCCATTAATTAAGTAAGAGCATTTAGTCAAAGGAGATAATGCCTTTTTGATGAACAACATTCTGGACACCCAAATGCAGCTGTAAACGAGATGACTGATGATTCTATCCCGCATCATTTTGATGGACTTTCAATTGGCTCCTTTCACACTATTGTCCATGAATACCTTCTGATGAAAAAAGTGTGTGCAAGATGGATACCCCATTTACTGACTGAAGGACAAAAACAAGAGAGGGTGAGATGTGCAACAGAATTGCTCAATTTATTTAAACCCCATGGACCCAAAAACTGTCACAGGAGATGAATTTTGGGTACCCTATTTTGGCATCCCACCCAAATACTAAAGAAAATTTGGATTGACGAAAAAGGTGCTATGTCCTGGATTAGAGCAGGAAGAGACTTTTCTCTGTATTTTTCAATTACAATGGGCCGCTCCTAGTTGACATTATGCCAGAGTACACCACAATAACTGTTAGTTATTATAAATTATGCCCAAAAAGTCCTGAACCAGGAAAAATCAGCTGTTGGTGAACAGAAACCAAAGGTTTGAAGATCCTGCACCTTGCTCTTTCATGGAAATGCTGCACCTCACAAAGCAAGGACAACATGGATGGTTAGAACAGATTGACGATATATCATGTAATACGGGGGGCAACCACGTCAATGCATGATTCTAAAAATAATGGTGGTATCATATCCAGCTGGCATATATATAAATTAAGCTATTTCTGCAGTTGTGGGTGGGTAAAACTCCTGAGACTGGTGAGTCAACAAGTGAGGCAGATGGCATTTTTTCAGTTGCCTCTTGTTTTAAATCTCCTCATATAGTCATTTTTTGTTGTTGAAAGAATATATATCTATGTTGAATTACTCAGCTAACTTTGTCTTTTGTCAGGATGTTTGGGGAGGACATGGACTTTCTTTTTCCTCAGTCCATGGGGTATCTAGCAATTTTAATATTTTGGTTAGAGGTTGTCAATTTGTCTTCCACAGTTTGTTCATAATTCACAATGGCTGTGTAATGCTTTGGTCATTGATACCCCTTTTTAAACGTTCTATGTCAATATGCTTTATGTTCCAATACTTATCTCTTGTTAGCATCAAGTGTGAACTGAATGTTGTGATGGTCTCAGATGTGGCAATTGTACACCAATAGATCTTCCAATGAGTCATCCGTGGATCAACTAAACACCAGATTACCTTCATTTTGCATGTGCAGTTACTCTAATTAAAAGGTTCCATGACATGAAGCAAGTCAGTCGCAATGCAATCATAGGTTTTATTTACTTGCAAGATGAAAACTACATGAACAAGTAGATAACCAGGATTAATTTATTTCTTCAAGATGAACTCTTCCAGAAATACACTTATTTACTTTGATTGATATGGTTGATAAACTATTATAAATTTAAAAGATTCTAAAGATTTGAAAATCGAATACTCATTGCTCGCACTGTCCTTTTTGACCTAAGGGTCTCTTTATGGATTGCCATGAAGCCCCAAACTACCGTTAAATTTCTCTCTTGGGGTTATTATAATATATATATCATAATATATAAAACATGTTTACATTTGTTATTTATATAAATCCCAGTGCCTCAAACCACTTTTTTATAAATTCCTATTATCAACTATCACTGTCGACTTCAAGGATTACTCTTCGTTGTAGTGTGAATTTTGTTGTCCAGTAGTTCTACAAAGGATTGAAAACGTGTCTATATTTAGGTTCAGTGAAGTGATATGGATTTTCTAACGCTTAACATGCAAAGCGCTAGGCATCCTGAGGCAGTGCTAAACTAACCAGCCAGGTAGGCCGGTGGCACAAGTACCCTAGCGCTTTGACTTGCCTGGCCAGCTGGTTTGCTTAGGGGTTAGGTATTCATAGATTAGATGCATTCCTTTTCAGTGATGTAAAATATCCCCAAATAAAAAGTAGGTAAATGTAATTATTAACCGCAGTGACATAACTTATATGAGTCATAACGTAATCGCTTCAATGCAATGTGTTCAAAATATAGATTGACACAAATAGCTAATTGGCTGAATTATCCATTCGTCAAAACCCACTATACCCAGAGCACGCACAATTAATTAAACTCAGCCCCGTTATTGTGTGATGTTTATAATGAGGGGGCATAAAAGGTAAACAGAACAGGTGATGTTAGTGACCAATAGAAATAGCAAAATTACACCCTGGAATCTCCGCCCCCTCATTTCATCATACTTAACAGCTGACTCCTTGTCAAACCACTCAGTCACACCCCCAACCCATAACATCTTTGAAGAAGATACCATTTTTATAAGGTGTCAAGAAGCAGACTTATTGGACTAAATTTTCCGATGCATCGGATTATGGCCTTGTTTCCGCACTTTTACAAGAAGGCCAGCGAATCGCTTTTGCAAGCAGATCATTGTCCCCTGCATAGAAAAACTACACGCAAATTGAATAGGAACTACTGGTAGTTGTCTTTGGACTCCAAAAGTTCCATCACTATGCATATGGAAGAGAAGTGTCAGTCATCACAGACCACAAACCTCTTGTCGCCATATCACACAAGCCCTTGCACAAAGCACCAAAACGCTTAGTCACTTCTACTGAAAGCACAGATGTATAATTTTGACATCCAGTACAAACCAGGAACACAGATACACATCAGTGACGCATTATTAAGAGCTCCGGTATCTAAGCCAGAACTTCAATCCTTGATGAGGCGTGTAACTTGTCACTGACATCCATACCTGACCATTGACTGGACGAAATCAGAGGTGCTACCGTGAAAGATCACACAATGCGACAGTTGTCAACGATCATCGCAACAGGATAGCCCATGGACAAAAAACCAAGTACCATCTAATGTACTTCCTTACTTCTCGTACAGGGATGAACTGACTGCACAGGATGGTATAGTACTGAGAGGAGATAGAGTGGCCAAACCGAAAAGTCTACGACTGGATATGAACAAGAAAGTACACGCTGGACATCCAGAAATCATTGCATGCCTACGACGAGCAAGGCAGCTTATCTTTTGGCCTGGGATGTCAAGTGATAAAAGATCCTATGTGGAGACATGTGACATTTGTGCATCACACAGTGCGAAACAACTACAGCAATCTTTCAACTCTATGAAGTTCCAAATAGACAATGGGAGAAAATAGGCATTGACCACTTTAAGTTCAAAGGAAGGAACTACCTGATTATGTAGGACTACTATAGCAACTTCTTCGCACCGGGTTATCTTCATAAGACGACATCGACAGAAGTGATATATAAACTTAAGCACCATTCTCGAGGCATGGCATGTAACCATATATGGTTATTGCATTCTGAAATTCCAAATATTGCACACAAAAAAGTCAAAAATTGCAAGCCAAAACTGCAAAAATTGGAACATGTTCTTAAGACAATACAAACTTTATTTTACGATATTTAAATCAATTAAGGCTGACTATATTATAATATATACACCTGTTTAAAAAATAGAATACAGGGGGATCTTAATTATATCTAAACACCAGTGTACAAATATAGAACTTAGAATCCACGGGGAGTCACTATTTCATACTATTTGTCATGCCAGTTTACCTGAGTCTCAATGGTCTCAGTTTATAAAATCGAAGACTATTATTTTTGTTTCAATGCAATTATCAACATTTTCAGCATGCCCATTTCATTCATCTAAAGAGAATAAACAGCTTGACACACCATTTCTGTATTCATAAGAGATATTATTGAAATTTCCCCGGTTCAAGAGAGATTCAAAACGTCTAATTCCCGTAAGCTGAAAGTGAAAGTTCGTGAGAATTCTACTTCTAGGCACTTAGTACTAGATCAAGATCTAGTAGTTATTTTATCATCACCAGTGAAAAATACGACATGATAGATCAAATCTACAAGTATAAAGTACTAGATCGTAGTTTAGTTTTGATTTTTGTATTTTTCCATCTCTCTTCATTTCTTTTGACAATCTTATCTAGATCTAGATATAGATTCTAGCTAGATCTATCACTATCACTTTTTATCTTTCACATTTTTGCCGGAATAAAAATATATCATGGGAAAATTATTCACTTTATGTTAAAGTTTTAAAGAATTGATCTAATTTTAGATAAGATTAAGATTAGTTCTCTAGATCTAACTATTGACGAAAGAAATTCAACTGAATGCAGTGACAATAAAAAAGCAAAAGAGTTTCTTCCCTTATCCCTTATAGTACTTCTGGTACTGGTAGATCGCTGATTTGTTCAGCATGCTAAATAGAAGTTTATCTCTATTTTTTCCAAGTTTTGATCTGAAAATCACCGAAATTGCGAAAAACTGCGCATAATGCAAAAATCGCGAAACGTTGCGAAAAGTGACGAAAATCGTGGTTGCAACAAACATAATTTTTCGCGGGACAAGATAAGTGACAATGGACCGCAATTCGAGTCACAAGAATTCCAAAGACTTCTCGAGAAATTGGATTTTCACTCATGAGACTATAAGTCCCGGTAACAGTCGTGCAAACTGGAGATAATGTTAAATTGCAACCGATAGATGCAACCAAAGAATGGAAAGAAGCTACTGTTACAAAGAACTGAGAAGAGGATCGTACGAAGTAACAGTTGGAAAAAGAAACTATCGACGATCAAGATCATTCCTTAGGCTCAAGACCCCTTCTCGTCAAACTGAACGCAACGGAGAAACACCATCATATGATGTAACTCAGAATCAAGTTTCGACACAAGGTGGCTTAAGAGAAACCCCTCACATCAGCCCATCAGCAAAGCCGCAGGTCGAGCTCTCAAGCTCACCATACTTGAATTAGGAAGTGCACGAACACACACCTGATTGTGAAGGCACCCAGTCTTCGCACGAACAAACTAACACACCCAGCTCACCATACACTACTAGGAGTGGTCGTATCATTAGAAAACCAAACAAATACACGATGTAGGCATGGCCATTTATAGAAAATCTTGAATTTGTGGGTGTGACTGCAAACAAATGCACAGACACACTAGACATCTTCTACACTAAATGTAAGCTACTAGGGCAAAGCTAGATTTCTCTCTTTTCTTGTGAATTAATTTAGTTCCCAAAAACTGGATAAACTTTTCAGGAAAACCTTATTGCAAGAGACATTTTAAAAGAGACAATCATGACAGGACCCTATTCTCAAGTGTTTAAGATAACTGAAAGGAACATTGATATGTTTTAAGAGTCCATGTTATACTGTTATAGGATTTAGATTCATATTTAGTGGGAGTCCAAAGAATTTCTTAAAGGCTTATATACTAATGTGCATGATGATGTCACAACTATCTAGATTAGTACATTATATCCAATTTATCAATGTAAAGCTTGGTTTGATAGATCAACCATTCATCTTTTAAAGAAAGGGGGATGTTACGTGCAGGGATGGAACCAAGCTTCGAAAAAATAACCTGAACATTTTATTTTTGCCTGTTTTACCAATGGACATGTCCAATACCTTCAATTACGACATTGTTTTTTATTAATTAATTTTTTTTCGTTGAAGAGTCACAAGTTCGCTTCATTTGCCTTATGACCATCAATGCTCGCGGCTCATATCGGCTCGCGTCATTCCGACTGCCAAGACAAGTAACTCCTCGCAGTAGGCCTATCGTATCACGATACACTTAAAGCATTCAGTCAAACAAATCCTGAGCCGCTCGGGTGTCGGTTAGACGGACGGAGAATTACAATGAAGAAAAAGATGGACAAATCCTATTATCTCTTTCAAATATTTTTGCTCGTGATAAAAAAAAGAAAATCCGGAAAAAAAGCGAAGAGGTTCCATTCCTCCACGTGAGTGTGTGTTGAATGAATGTCTAGATCTATACTATAAATAGAATAAATGATAACAGGAACCAGCAAGTCACATGACAGTGGCATTGCATCTAAAAATAGATGTGTCCCAACTCTTTGTGAATATTACCTCATTAAATGGAGGCACTTCGTAGAGCTCTCTCAGACATGCAACACGGGTTTTAACCTTGTTCTCTCATTTGTATTTTTTTATGTCTTATGGCTTTCAATGTACTTAATTCAATTAAAAAACGATACACATTTATAACTGATGTAGATCTAAATCTAGTTATTCTTTGCTGTTGTTTTATTAAAAGTGCTGTTGTTGTTCAAATGTCAAATTTGCATTCTAGATCTAGTAGGAACCGTATTCATACTTTCATGGTTTGGTGTGGTTATTCACACAATTGTGCGCATAACTGATATGATTATTCACACACTAAGAGAAATGGCCACGTCAGCGCAGCAAATTAATATTTTTCCTTAATCTAAAATTCAACCAATATTCTCAATTAAAAAACAAAAAGCCCCCTCCCCACAAACACAATACCAGTAAAGTAAAGTAAAGTACTACATTATTCAGGTAGGCATAGGCCTAACATCATTGATTTCGCAATTGTGCAAATAACCCAGGTAGTTATTAGAACAATTGTGCGATTAACCGCAGCCTTCATTGTTTGATTGCTCTAATAGAAGCCAGTGGTTCCTAACCTTTTTTGAAGTACCGAACATTCTGGTTTCATATGCGCATTCACCGAACCCTTCGGGCGTGTCATCACAAATTTACACAATGAGTCAAGTGTGTCTTGACCTCCGCAGCGGAGGCTCCACCGAACCCCTAGGGTTTGATAAACGGTGTGATTATTTACACCCGGGGTGCAAATAAGATTTTCTCTTCTTTGCACCCAGTTTTGTTTTAGTCTTGCTTGAACATCACGCTTGATGCGAGAACCCACGAGAGAGTTACAATTTTTCATTTACCGCCTCACTGGAAAAAGGGTAGAAAGAACGCGAAATTGAAATCAGTCTGAGTGGAGACTCATCGGAAGAACTTCAGTATGGAATTCCAAAATGGGGTCCATTTCCCTTCATATGACAATGGTGATGAAATAGACACTGAGAGAGACTTAGATCTTAATGGAGAAGATGATAGAGATCTAGATTTATCTGACGACAACGATGGAACAGTTAGATCTAGATCTAGTCCTAATGGGAGCCTCATTGAAACAGACCAGGTGGCTGCGGGGTGGGCAAATAAAATAAATTTGAGTTTGGCATTTTTTTTCAGCATCCCATAACTCTTTCATGTCTGTTGTGTCTATACCATCTGAAAGTGCATTTATTTGTCTATTTTTTTTTTCATTTAAATCATGTCTTTAACTTGTTTTGTTGCAAAGTTATGTCAAATTATGTGAAATGTGTTAGTAAATATTATGCCCCTTACGTCAGGCCTATAACTTATTATTATCAGTATTGATAGCATCCTGTGCACACCCCTACCTTAGACAGAGATAGGGATGGTCATATGATAGAGGTAGAGAAAGAGTGTCAAAGAGTGAGAGTTTTAAGAGAGAGGAAGAAGGGAGAGAGACAGTGTCACAATGAGTGAGAGACAGGCAGACATAGTCTCACAGTGAGAGAGAGCATGAGAGGTATTTACAGAGATAGGGGTGATCATAGTCATAGATAAAGGCAGATATAGAGGGTGTGTCAGAGAGAGAACCAACCTTCACTTTTGATAGGCCTAAATATATTTCAACTTCAACACTTATGCTATCGCAACTAAAACGATCATGAAAAATGAAACAGGTAACAAATGGGTGTAAATAACACATTTTGTTTATTTGAATATTTTGAACCCAGGGTGCAAATAACACATTTCTAGATTGGGAACCACTGCTCCCTAACATTCTAGATCTAGATGTTAGATCTAGATCTAGATCTAGATCTAGATTTAGATTTAGATCTAGATATCTAAAAATGTAGAATCTAGATCTAGATCTAGATATCTAGATCTAGATATCTAGATCTAGATCTAGATCTATATTCTAGATCTAGATTAGATCTAGAATCTAGAATCTAGATTCTAGATTAGATTATTTTTTTGTGAACTTAATAGTTTCAAGTACTAGATAGATCTAGATTCTAGATCTACATAGAATGCAGATAATAAGTAGGCCTATCTGTGTTGACAGAGTGCCACCACACACACCACATGACTGTAAAAATAGCTCCAAGAACCTTCTTTACAGGACAGTAAAAATAGTCACTGCGAATCTCGAAACATTGAAGTTCGTGATACCTGATGCTGAATGCTGGTTAATTGGAATGGAAATTAGATCTAGATCTAAGTTCCAGAGTAAATATAGAAGACAAAATATTTTCTTAGCCTCTCGGCACTGTCAGTCACGCCCAAAAACCGTTATGGTAAACAATATGAATTAAAAACATAAAAAGTAAGGCCTTACCCCAATCCGCACTTCACTGCAGGCATACCGCCATCTTTGATATCGTTTTTCCTCTTCTCTTTTCGTTGAGGTCATGGGTCATGGGTTATGGTTATGGGTTAAAAGGGTTATTATTAAATGCTCCCACTTCTTGGGGTATGGAATACCAATGGACAGTAAACTGTAGCCTAGATCAGATAGTAGCTCATTCATAGACATTCAATTTTTTTAAAACCCTAATAAAGAGCTACTCATTTTAAATAAACGAGCCCTTCGCGGCGTTGCTTGCAATGATTAGAAAAATCTCTCCCCGCGGAAATCTGCAAATTATATCCCTATAATTTGCCATAATTTGCCACACACACACACTCACACACACACGCACACACACACACACACACACACACACACACACACAAACACACACGCACACAAAAAAGGCAAAATTTGCACACCAAAAATTGCCAAGAAATTTACCAGGATCCATACAGGCATGCATGCATGAAACAGAATTGTGAAACAGACTGGTGTTTTGGGTGGTATTTTGAAAATTAATCAATTCTTTTATCAAAAGAATACTAAAAAGCTCTTCAATGCTTCATAATATACACTTATTGAACGAGATGGTATTATATTGGCACAAGTATGCTAGGCTGATTTCGCACGCGTGCCAATATTATAATCCCAACTCGTTCAATAATCGTTTTATTATACTCTTTCTCTCAGATGAAAACTGTGCTTGAAAATCAAAATATTATGGCTGAAAATAGTGACAATAAAAAACAATTACATTCATAATTTAACAAACCAACGGGTCTAGATCTATTCAAATGCAGAGAAAAATTATCGATGAATTTGTAAATAGTAATCATTGCGACACATAAACTATAAAGGTTGTAAAAAATACCGACTGCATTGAACGAAATCCTCTCGATTCACTTATCATTTCTTGTGTCATTATCATGTCAGTAATGTTAAAGTGAAACGAGTATCCATTGAATGTTGATCCTGATAAAAGTGAGACCAGATTTGACATTGTACATAAACCATTCGATGTAGAAGAATCTAGATCTAGTTGAAGAAGTGCTTCTTATTGTAGTGGTTTCAGAATCAGTAGATATAGATCTAGATCTAGAAGTAGTAGGCCTAGAAGTCTAGTCAAGCAATAATTTAAAAAAATAAAAATAAATAACCAATGGTCGTTTCCATGTCGTTAAAACTAAAAGAACAAATTGCATGTATTTGGCTCAACGCAAATAAATGATCTCAAAATTGGGCTTTATGCCACTGGACCAACTGTGTCACTGGGATAGGGCTAGGCTACACTAGGCGATATTGAACTTCTTCCTGGGCCGCTTAACTGTGTAACTCCAACTAGATTAGACCTAAGCATAAATCATGATATAAAAATCAATCGAAAAATCCTTGAAGAGGTGGATTCATTCACCTACCTAGGGAGCATCATCGACAAAGAAGGAGGCACTGAAGCAGAT
>JASKDV010179912.1:0-12619 GCA_032466395.1 Aegires albopunctatus
TCTTTCATAATCATTGCCTACACATGACCCACTACCATACTTGCAAGATCTTTCATAATCATTGCCTACACATGACCCACTACCATACTTGCAAGATCTTTCATAATCATTGCCTACACATGACCTACTACCATACTTGCAAAATCTTTCATAATCATTGCCCACATACGACGTACAAAACATGTAATGACTTTGGCAACTCTTATGATCAACATCTTTGGTTTTGATTATTATTGGCATCTCATTATTTGCCCCCATATTTTATAAGTACATATTGTATAAGCTCAAGGAAAATGTTCATGTCCTTAACTATTTCAATAAAAGTGAAAGTGAAAGTGTCCACTGATATAGCGTTTATAACCAAGGCACCATAGGGCGGCAACAGGAAGGATTCCTACGCTTTCCTTTTCGTATTAAAGGCGCCGCAACAGTCTTGTGTGCCTTCACGTCACCTTTCTTTTCAGATTGCTTATTCCCACTCTTCTACGCTTGCTTTGACCCAATGGCATTGAAGTTGGTCTTGAAACTATTTAACTATAAATATAAATGGAGGGGGTGACATTAATTTCATCTAGGGGTTTGTTTTTTGTTTTGTTTTTAAAAAAAATTTTTTTAATTGACGAAAATCGAATTTTTCTCCCAATTTGCCTTAATCATTCATAGGTCACTGGTTTCAAAAATAACATCAGATTTTGAATGCGGTCAATGCCTTTGAAGATATTGGCCATGGAAATAAGGCCTAGTTTAAGTTAGGCCCAGTGACGTCAGAAACCCGGTGTTCGAGTCCGGCTCAGGCGACGACAGATGATGACATTATGTCATGAAGGTCAAGGCGGTACAAAAAAGCGTCCGTAAGAATTAAAATTTCATTCCTACGAATGCACCGCAGATTCAGATCGGTCATAGTCATAGAGTGTGAGAACATACAAGGATTAATGTTAGCGGGGTGGTCCTGACGAGAATGCATGACAGTTAACAGGTAATGTGGAGGAATGTATGTATGTTGCACATCATACATGTATCTACCTATGATAACCACCATGGCGCACTGTTGGAGATGCAAGATATAAATTTGCCGCTGCGCCCATCTTCTCCTTCTTCAAAACTCAACTGGATTGAGTATTACTGTCAATAGGTCAAAAAATAAATAATTGAATGAAACTTTTTAAAAAGTAATATTGTTATTTACTTGATAGATCTATTTTACTGTATTATGATAGCAGACTAATAAGGCCTATATGTAGATCTAAGTATTTAATATTGTAGCCTATGTTTAAGAGTATAACACTTTCGTTGCTTATAATAATTTGGATTCAATTTATTCCACTATCTCGCAGTGCTAGGGGAAAAAAAGAATGTCTATGGCAATCATTATTAGAGATAAGTATGTTAAATGTCTGATTATCTGTTCCTGTGGGGGGGGATAAAATCATTGTATTGTAGAAATTATCAAAAATTTTGAACTGGTATATATTTAAAATACTCGATAATATTATAGAGAACGGTACGCTGTTCGTCGTTCGCTATCACAGCACTGATATTTGAGCATTGCAAACACTACGACCACAGAGCACGACTTGGTTATATAATAATAGCCCATGAAAAGCATTTGGGTTTTCCCATTCTTCCCGTCAGGCCACAGTCTACGTTTCCTAGTGCTAAGCGGAAGTGCACCTAAGGTTAAGGTCATATTATTGAGTATAGGGCCAACGTAGGCGAGAGTAGGCTAAATTCCGGTCTGATCAAATATCTTAAATCATCTAAAATCTTCACAATAATAAACCATCTGTCACAACCAGTCGTTTTGACACCAAAGAATTAATTGCTGCAACATATTAAATTTCATATTGCAAACCATTAAATGTTATAATACAAATAAAACCCGATCCAAAAGCTTGGACTTATTATTGAACGGGCGAAATTTTACAAACCGGCGAGGCCTATGTAGGCGACGTCAAATGACAATACTGACACGACAGACGGCAGTCATAATGATCGAAATATGCTGAAAAACTATATTAACTGTTAATTATAGTTACTATCTTAGGGATTATAGCATTTATAAAGCAATGTCGAAACGAAGAAGGGCTTATGAAGACGAATACGACGCAAAATCCTACGCAAACTTTGTACCTCACAGCCACGGCTCGTATCATTCAGCCAACAATGGCGGCAGCAGCTCGTCAAGAAAAAAATCTAAAAAGAAGAAAAGTCATAAAAGGAAAACAGATGCTAGAGATGAACGTCCTGTTCTTCAAAAGTCATTAGTGGATTACGATGACATCAGTTCGGATTCTGATATAGTGACCACTCCAACTTCACCACCAAGGCCTCTTCATGCATCGTCCAGTTCCAGTCATCATTCGAGCAGTAGGCCCAGCGGAGGCCATTCTCACTCCAGAGGACACAACCAAAGTTCCTCTCGTAATTCTAGTAGGAGGGCTATTTCTCCAGCTACTGCTATCAGACTCTACAGAAATGATCGCAGTCGGAGCCGGTCCCCACGGGATCACGAGAGATCATCGACCAAGAGCCGGAGTAAGTCCTCAAAGAAACAGAAACGCTCCAAGAATTATGCATCCCCAGAAGTAGAATCTAGAGACAGTAAACATTCATCATTGTCTAAGAGCCACACTGTTCCAGATAATGATTATCCTCGTGCCTACGCGGACCTCCCTAAAGCTTACAGTTTGGGGACTAAGGATGTTGAAGATAGAAGGCATCGAAGCCCTAGCCCATATTACAAATATGACAAGAGAGGGCGAAGGAATTCCAGAAGTCCAAGTTCGAACTCCAATAGGTAAGTATTCCCCATTATTTCTATTATAATCCTGCGCCTCTAATCTATAGATCTATCTATAAAATAGATTAAGAAAGGGAACCCATGTATTCTTCCCTAGAAATCTAGCCTTTCGAGGGACCCTTGATTCTAGATTTCTCAAGATCAAGGGTTCTTACAAACTGGGGGGGCGTGAAGGGCTCCTAAGGGGGGTGCGAAACGTTAGGCAATTGACTTCGATGAAGCCGACCTGAGTAATGCCATTCCTCTTATTATTAATTATTTCTAGATTTATTAGTACACACATAAAGATCCGATGCTAACCCCCAGTGTAGATCTATAATCTATCCCCAACCATGAGAAGCGGCATTGCCAGGCACATCTAGAATCTAGTCTAGTAAATCAAGATTTCCGACTAAAGAACCGTGGGAGATGTTTTCTTAATTCTAAGCAACCATGCATTAGGACAAATCGCTTGCAGTATTTTTATACACATACAAAATACCTGCCCTTCAAGACAAACCAATCCAATGAGGACCAATGACACGCCATTGTTTCAAGGAGTCTTTCTAAATTATATAATAAAGTCGTCAATAGTAATAGTAAGAATTTGCTCTCTTTGTTGTCTAAATTGGAGTGAATAACAAATCTTTCAAGATCGCTAGAATCGAAAAGGCTTTGAAGACACATTGATCAAACCATCTTATGTTCCCCTATTTTGAGGTAAATCTAGGCAGCATTTAAGTGCTAAGTCCAATAGAGATGGACAATAAACTTTGAGGTCCTAAGTGCCTTTGCGCATGTAAAAGAACCCTCAGTGGTTGAAAATCGATAAGAGCAGGACATTCCGGCCGCCACCATGGTAAAATTTTGAAATTCCTACCATGGCCTAGAAATCTAGATCTAGATCTAGATCTACAAGGAAAAATTCTACAGAATTCTAGACTCTAGAAAGACTCTGTCTTTATGGTGAAGGCGGTAGAAAAGGAAAAGAAGATCATCTGTTTTTCACGCCAAGCCAATGCTATTAAACAACTAAGTTGCTCAATAATCTCACTTCCTGGTCAACATTCGATTTAATAAATCATCTTCAATTGAGGGTAGAAGAATATCTTGTTCTGACGACCCCTTGAAACGAATACCAAAGAAGATTGTGAAGTGTTGGCTCATTGTTGGTTGCAATGCCCTTAAATGGGAGAATCTGTTGTAACTACAGAAAATTTAATCTTTTAATGAATTCAGGATTAAAAAGAAGTGTGGCCAGAACATTGAGTGAGACGAAGTTGAGTGTATGTTTCTATACACCAGAACAATGTCCTTTGTAATCAACAGGAAAGGCTTTTATTCTTTGGTAGTCTTCTTTTTGCAGTGAATGACCAGCATTGATTGGTCAATTGAACAAGAAAGCAAGACGTTGCCAGGGCTGGCATGTTGTCTTATATTTTCTGCAAATGTTTCGATTTCGAGTCACTGCTGGTTTTTATACGAACTCTTATTTATGAGATGGGGGAAATGCCACAATTTCCTCATAACTCATGGACAACAGGATCCCTGGCCTTAATACACAACGCATGGGTTTCAACTGATGTTGGCTTGTACATTTGGGAAGTTATGGTCTCAATCAGCTTTTGCAACTTAAAAAAGAAAACAAAAGAGCCTTATAAATAGATCTCCTCGACCAAAATTGTGCATTTGTCATTAAAGTAATTAAAATTTTGGTTTTGTTGACAACTGGTGAAACATGCAAAGGGGGGCGCGACCAAAAAAGCTTAAGAATTATAGAGCTAGATTCTAGATCCAGATTCAGAATCTAGAAGCCACTCCCACTGAAACCTTCATGGGGTAAAATTACGATTCTGAAAAAAATGGGTCGTTTTTGTTTCAGTGTCTTTCTTTTTATGATAAATTTATGGGCTCCTTAACTTTGAAGTTAAAGGTCAGGGAATTGTCGTCTGCTACTAGATCTAGATCTACACATTGTAAATCCAGGGTATTTTTGAATAATACCGGATCGATCTAGACTATTTCTATAGCTAACCCTTCACTGATCGCCAACCATGTCCCTAATCCACCCATGTCCCTAATCCACCCATGTTCAATATTCCGCCAGACTAAAATATAGTCGACGTCGTGTTTCATGCAATCTTGACCTCGAGTTATGTACATTATTACCAGAACTCTACAACTACAAGCGTACATGAAGTTTTATTTTTGAACCATTCACCATAGTTATAATACTCCTTCATGATATTGGTTTTTTATGGGCCCTTAAATCTAATTTTGAATAGCAATCTAAATCTAGCTCTTCAAGTAGCCTAGCAAGTTTTTGCTTTGGGTTTTGTTTTGATTTATCCCTACTCTGCCAATTCACTGCCATTTATTCTTTTTACCAGGTTATGTTTTTTTTTTAAGTCATGCCTACTTTTATGATACATGTATGAATATGCCTCTCAATATATCAATAATTCGTGACGGTTTTGTTAGGGGTGTAGTACATGTAGGCCTATTAGGACTAGGATTGTAAGACCAGGATCTCTTTTATAAAGTCATAGCTTAGAGGCTATATTATATATGAGCCTGATTTAAAATAAATAATTCAGAGTCAAGACTTGTCTTGGGTGAGTCCCCAGTATATTATTTTTCTTGATCCTTTGATATGTCAAGACTAGGGGATGTGGTATAAATTGATGTCCCAGGTAGCCTTGATATAAGTTGATAGATCACAATTCAATGTGTATCAAGATCAAGAGTTTTGAGATTTGCAATTTTTTTAATGAGTTTTGCTAGCCTTGGCCACTCTAAAAATATATATTTTTGTAATTGATAACATCAAAGCCCAGTTTCATGCTCATAACTTTCTTATTAACTTATTATCAATCACCCTTGTTCTTTGCTTGCTCTACCACTACCTGATTTAGTTTGAATAGTTCTAGTCTCTTGGTGTCAATTATTAAAAAAAATAGCATTGATTAGAAACTGGCAGATGACATAACTTTTATCATAACAAGCATCCGCCAAAGATGGAGGTGGAAACAATCCTTACAGTGACATACAATGTATGAAGAGATGCTTGGGTGACACCTGTTTTCAAGAAGAATGGAAAAAATGACCCAACTAGCTGACCTGTATTGTGTGCAAGCTTTGCAGTGTACTCATGTACGGGGACACCTTGGTGACATGCTAACATCGGCCAACCATGGATTTCAAAAGGGCCTTTCCTCTTAATACCAGCTTCTCCTTACCACTACTGCAACACAGGGACTGAAAACATCAAATTGATATTGGTCTATTATACTACTAGTACTATGCGTCAATGTCCATAGTTTGAATGAGTCCTTTTAGTCTTAGAGAGACTGTCACCAGTTTGTTATGTATGCAATGGAGCGAGATCTGAATATTCACTGGTCACGTAAGGGTCCAGAGAACAGTGCTCGGACCATTGCTATTGCTTCTCCTCATTTACATATGTCATAAGTTGTTGATCCAGGAGCCTCGGTTTGAATGTTTGCAGATGATGCGCTTGGTTATAGAGTCATCAACAGCAGAGAGGACCAGATAGGACTGGAACCATATGCCAAACTCTGGGGCATGGTCATTAACCCATCAAAATGTACATGATGCACTTTGGTAGAAGAATCCTTACACACATTTAGTTTTGTGACACTATCCTGGGATCATTCACCAGCAAGATATATCTAGGGTGTACACCTAAATCATGATCTCAGGTGGGACCACACATTGAACAAGTGGCAGCTAAGGCGTCTCGCAAGTTTAGATTCGTCTGCAACAATATGAGGACTCCCAGGTACATTTCATTCGAAATTGAATTTTGCCAGGGTGGCAGCGGGAATGGAATGCTCTTATTGTATCTGTTTTCAACCTCTTAGGGTTCTTTCACATGCTTGACACGGTAAAGACACATGGGACTTTCAAATTTATGGTCCGTCTGACAGGACTAGGCGCTTATATATCCGACTAGGATTCGAACACGAAAGTGCAACTGTTTTGGCTTCGTATGCCAGTGCCGTAACCTGCTGAGCTCTCCGCTCCTGAATACTTTGTGCATCATTCATTTATTTCATGGCTACTAAGTCTACCTAGTTTAGTAAGAAGAGTAAAATAACCTTAGGGACCCTGTTGATAATTTCCATTAAACTTTCTTTTCTGTGAATATTAACGTGGCTAACAATAAAAGATGTCTAACAGGGTCTAACCTAATGATTAAACACCTAGTCATCGAGGATAGAACTATAATGGTATTCAAAACGACTTTATAAAATATAATTGGCAAATGTCATCATTTCCAAAGGTGTTTTTAAACTGAGCTACGTAAAATTGCCAACTGAAACAATGAGCCTAGTTTACTGAAACGGGCTCAAATTTGTTTGGTTGTCCAGAGAAGGTCATTGCCATTTATGCATCCTTTTTTAGCATAAGATATCTATTCTTTTCATTAAAGTAGCAGTTGTAAATATCCATATATGTTGTGTGTCATTCTACATAAAAAGTAGTACAGATCAGGGCCAAATTAAATGATCTTTTGATCCTCTGAGAATTATTTTGTCAAAAATTAGTATTTTCATCCTTTCAAATCCAGTTGATTTACAACGCATTATACTTGAGCAAGACTTACTTCCATTTAATGCCATTGGTCAAAATGGGGTCCATTGTGTAACATTTTGACAGAGCAATAGTCACTTTTATGTCTACATCCAGTACATCAAACTTGTAAGTGTTTAATTAGCTTCAAAACCATGATAAATCATGGCAGCAAATCACTGCACACCTTATATCAGTGCTTTCCGAGAAATCTTTTTCACGTGGCGGGAAATTGGTTCTATGACGCAAATTTTCTTTAAAATTCTTTGGCTCAAGGGGAACTTTGTCCCTCTGGACCCATTCACTACAACATATAAAAATCTTCAGTTTTCATGATTTGCTGCTGGAAGCAGTGCTTATATTATATTCGATAGATTCATGTTGCATACGTGTTTACATGAACGTTAATATCTTCACTCTTTGACTATCATTGGCTGCAGTGAGCGGCCAGGGTAGCTATTTGAAAACTGCCTCAGCTGTTCAATGCGGCGATCTCCATAGCAGTGGGAGAGCCAAAGACCAAATTGAAAGTTTCATGCATTTATTCTTGGTAGTCAAAAAGGGTGTTATGTAGCTCAGTCAGTAGAGCAAATTGGGCTGCCAAACTACAAGCCATAGGTTCAAAAAACCCAGTCCCAGCATATTTTTTTTTTGTGTGTCTTTCCTTGTCAACCTAGCAGTACATGGGCGCCTAGATCTCTACTTTAGATCCAGCAAAAGTAGATTTGGCTTTTTGCCTTTTGTCTTAAATTGGGCCTCTTTTCCCAATTTTTTCTATGCTCAGTAATAAGTAATTGTAAACCTTTTATTTTAGTTGAAGTTTTAAAGAAATTATATTATTCAATTGGGCAGACTTTTCCATGGCAAAATTACATAAAAACAATAAAGGTTGTTATAATATACAAGTTTACAAGCATGAAAGAATAGTGATACATTCCTAATGACCATGACAGCATGCTTTATTTTAGTCAACTTTCTTTTGGTTATTTCAGCACAGGGGACTGGCACTTCTTGTTTTTCGGGGTCATTAGATTTAGTTTCCAATCAACTATATTTTGCAGTTTTATGATTTGCATTACTTACCATTCTTTCCAATGAGGACCTGTCCTCTACTTTTCTGGTGTAGTGGTGTTTCTTATTATGTTACTGGTACTTCACCTAAATCCAGCATTCTCCTTGATGCCCATGCATGCTGTCTATCACACCACAAATTGCTAAAAGATATGTCATCCTGATATTGTATGCTTATTATTTCTCAGTTTTGTTTCAGAAATATCCACAATTTCTTTTTAAATAGAAAAGTCATTTGGATTTAAAATCTAAGAGGTCTGCATTTTGATATAATTCATATTATAACCTGGTCTGAAAATAATTTATCACAATCCCAAATTTATAACATTATGTCACAATAATAATAATTATTATTATAATATGCTTGATGATTTAATATAATATTGCCCGTTTTCTTGCTTTTTAGTCAAATTTTAATCTGATGTGACCTCTATGTAAGGAAGGATGTCTTGATTTTAAATTATTTTGGTATCAAAAAGTAAAATAGTGGTTTTTATATCATGCACAGTTTACCTGAACTATTGTGTTTTGTAAAATATGATGTACAAATACATGTATTTGTTAAACAAAGAAAATAATGTTTTGAAAGAAGGGCTCATTTAGTATTATTTTGTTTCACAGAAAATACAAACATCAGCTAAGAAATGTGGAGAGTCCAGTCCGTTATGCCAAAAAGTCAAACAGATCACCTTCTCCTAGCAGAGGCCGTCTCTCACCTAGTCCATCAAGATCATATTCATCAAAGAACAGAATGAGTAATACTCAGTGCTTCCAGTATGCAACAACTTTAGCTGCTGAGTTAAGCAAGGCCAGAAAAGCCAGAGAAAACAAAAATAAGAAACTTGGTCATGATGTCTTATTTGTAGACAGTAAACCTGCATCTCCAGACTTGGAGGTCATTAGCAGTTCACCAACTCCATCTCCAGCAGGTGCTCCTTCAGCGAGTTCCTCAAGGACAGACATTGCCCCAACACACTCTAAAGTGTCCCCACATTTACAATCCAGAACTCATAACAATAGCTCTGATTCAACAAGAGCCCTAGGTGTCGATAAAGATCGGAAGTTGGTGGCTGTACCAACAGTTCATCACACAGAACTTCGGCCTTTTGAAGAAGTAAAAAGTGGTAAATTGAAACACAAACCACGCCCTAATCATATGTCCACATTGCCCCAACTCCCGTTGCCAGAAGTGATACCTGAAGATGAAGTTGATTTAGAGCAAAGTCCATACCAGTAAGTGTTCAGTTATATTTCCTTCCATTAATAGTTTGCTGGCTTGATTATTACTTAGTTTAATTGTTTTTATTTATTTATTATTATTATTATTTTGGGGAGGGAGGGGGGACATTAGTATTTTCATGACATGCATTTCCAATATCATTAATGGTTTTGTAATATTATATACTATAGATGCTATGGTTGGCGGTATTTAATTTTTAATGTATTCACTATTTTATCTCCCTTTGGCTTAATAAAATAATTTGTGTTCAGCCCTTAAAATCAGCATTTCAATGATAAATTTTCATTGAGCCAATTGAGATCCTATGTTCTCTCTGGTGAATCATGGAAAGGTATATTTCAATTGATATTATGATGATGAATCATGTGACTGGTTGCTCTAGACTAGATATTTTAATTTAGAGGTTGTTAAAGATTGAAATGTAGGGGGTGGGGAGGTATTAGTTTTATCATTACTGTATTACAAAGTTATGCAGTAAGTAGTATTAATTATGCAGATAAAATATTATTTTATCCTATGTGTGAATTTGATATAGTGCTTGGAAAAGGCTATATTTTTATCTCTCACTCTCTCTCCCTCTCCCTCTCTCTCTCTCCCTCCCTCTCCCTCCCTCCCTCCCTCTCCCTCTCTCTCTCTCTCTCTCTCTCTCTCTCTCTCTCTCTCTCTCTCTCTCTCTCTCTCTCATTACCTGAGACCATTTTCTGCTTAACTAATTGCATTAAATATTTAATCCACTTAGCTACGAAGAGCAATATAAGATAGGACCCCTATAGTTAACCTTTTCAATTAATGGCAAACAGCCCGTCACTTAAAAATGTTGGCACCTAAACTACACCTACTAAGATTGGGTTTATCCAATCCAAGGCTGGTCTCCATACATGGATATTGGTTCTGTCCAATTACATAGCTGCCTTCTATTAGTGCTAGTTTTTATCACACCTTTGACGAGAGTGCTACCTTCAATACAATGTTATCAAACTAGTTGCGTTGAGATTTTTCATGTCCTTATAACTTTTGTTGAAGATAATAATGGGAATGTGGACCATTAAAAATCGGACGAAAAATAATGTTTTTATAATTTAAAATAAATTGAAATTAATTTACAAAAAAATCAAGATTTTAAGATATTTCCATTAGTTGTCGGTCGATTTTCAAGATTATGGTATCATTTTTCTTGTCTTGATCGGCTGGAACTAATGAGTTTATTATGACTTATAAAAAACCTTCATGTGGTTTTTTGTTGTTGGTTGTTTGTTTTGTTTGTTGTTGTTTTTTTTTTGCATTATCCACGTGATTCTCTTGCCTTTAAAGTTTATTCAGCCTCCACATGGTGTTACGGCATCTTGAGCAATTACTAAGGATGGCCAACGTGGGGTTTTAAGGGGTTACGCAAACCAAACTTTTGGAATGTTTCAGTTCACACATTTGAGGGCTGTAAAACTTTCAATTACAAAATAATCAAACTTTTGCGCTGTAATCTTTAATTATCCATATGACTTCTTTTGATGAAGATAAGGATAACCATCGAACTCTGGTAAAAATCGGATGGAAAATAACGTTTCTATCATGATAAAAGAATTTCAAATGAGTTGGCTTGAATTAAAAACATATAAGATACTTCCGTTATTTGTTGTCCGATTTTGTAGATTATAGTACAATTTACTGGTCTTGAGGAGCTGAGACTAATGAACCTAATTATACTTTTAAAAAACCAATTTTGCTGCTGTTCCGCTTATTAACTTATTCAGGAACCGCAAGGTATTGCAAGCATCACTGCTGTTTATGCTCTGTGTTGATCATCTTGTAAGGCATGAAATTGGACTATTGTCTGATTCAGTGTTTGGTTGCATTTTTTCCTTTATCCAATCAGCAATAAGCACAGGATTTGGTCGAATGAAACTTGTTTTATTTTGAGCCAATGACCAGAGCACTAGGGCGTGGCTAGTAGTGGATATTCAGTGTAGTAATTGAGACATCAAAGGAACAGGCTATCTGCAGGATCTGCGAAACAGTTGCCACTGAAAGGGTTAAGTGACAAAAATTTTAGATAAATCCTGTTATACGATAAATTACATGCTGTCCCATTGTACTTTTCAGTATCTGTGTGTCCTGATATAGTCAAAAGTAATAGATAAATAAATTTATCAATGAACGATTGAATGAATTTATGTTTCACAAATTTTATCTTTAATCTGTCAAATATTTTTGACCCCCTTGTGCTCTTTTGTCATCATCTTATAGTGAAATAAAGGCAGAAGAAATAGAAAGAGCATTGACGAGACCGAAGGGCATAAGGGACCTTCCGATGCCCCCAATTGTTGATGAACCCGAGCAAGATTCAGAGGAGACAGAGGTAAAGGTACCGAAGAGAGAGGAAACACCAAAATTCAAACGTCCCAAGTAAGTGTTTGTTTTGTTGCTGTGTAAATTTTGACTTCTCGTTATTAGTAAAAATGATAACCATTTATATTAATTACTGAAGCATAAAGTTAGGATATTTCTTAAAACTTTAGATTACTAGAAAGCACCATGGGTCTGTCGGTGGATCAAAATTTCTGACAAGATTATCATTACAGCCGGATGATTATTGCCGTCGAGAATATTGTGGTGATTTTCGGTAATCCGTGGGCCTACTCCTACCGGAAATGTAAGATGGTCTCGAAATAATCAATATAAAATCATTTGACACTTCCTAGATATCAGTGTAGTATCGCGGTGGGTGTTTTTTTACAGATTTTACATAGGGTATCGCCTACGTGGTTCTCTCTCACTTAGCTTACCCACCGCGCCTCCTTACAGCTGCTCTCCATTCAACTGTTCTGGTACATACAATAATCTCTCTCTCTCTCTCTTTCTCTCTCTCTCTCTATCTCTCTCTCTCTCTCTCTCTCTCTCTCTCTCTCTCTCTCTCTCTCTCTCTCTCTCTCTCT
>JASKDV010179923.1:0-12618 GCA_032466395.1 Aegires albopunctatus
GCGTACGCGAAAACAATAGAGTCTCAGAAGACTTTCGTTTGTTGGAAATCAAAGAAATATGTGCCGTAGTCATGACTCGTCCGGTAAGGGGATATGGCCGGTAAGGGGCATGGTGACTCTAGATATCTAGATATCTAGAAATCTACATGCTTTTAAAAAATCATATTTTTAAAGATGTTTAATTTAATCATAAAAGAGGATTGTATTTGAGAAAAATGGAATCTAATTCATGATTTAAACCACCACTAGGCCCCCCTACTTATATCTGAGCATTGTATCAGTAACCGATTCACTTGGTCACAAATTGATACTTTGTCAGTTGAGACCGAGTGACTTGGTCGCAATTTAGATCTATTTTGTTGTTGCGTTTTACATACCATAGATCTCACACATTTTTTGGATGGAAAGTGTATGGATTCTAAATCTTAATCCAGTAAGCTCTAGATTCTAGATCTAGATCTATCTAATTACGTTCACTCTTGGGCTATTGAAATCCTTGATCTCTTGTCTAACTAACCAAAACATTTTAGTGCTTGACGCTTGATCGGTTACTTTGATCTAACTTAATAAGTGTATCTTCGTGTATATTTCATCTACACTACCATCAAATTAAAAATTACCTGTTACTTTCAAAACTGACTTTGATACTTTATTCAACATCTATTGTTTTCATAAACAATTTTGCTCCTTAGGCCATATACCTGATTTTCTTAAATGAGAATAACGAAAAAGAATGGCATGATTTAGATTTGTACATGATGATAATGATGTCGGACATTAGCATGCTCATTATTATTTAGAAGCTGTGGGAGCAGTTCGTAAGGCTTTACAAACCACAATCTGTGCTCTCTGATCTCAGCCTCCATTCTTCCTTTTGTCAGTTCAATGAGGTAGGGACGTTCTATGGCTGTAGTTTCCTAATTGGCCAAGGTAAAAATTGAAATTTGCCAGGGTGGCAACCAGAATGTCTTGCATTTATCCATTTTCAACCACCAAGGGTTCTTTTAAATGGGACCTCCAAATTTATCGTTCACCTCTAATAGAATTAGTGACTTAAATCCTGCCTATCACAGGAAAAGGGAACAGAAGAAATTTTAAAAATCAGATTTCGATGAAAAGCCTGCACCATCCAGGATCAAACTCATGTTGAGCTTGATCCCACGCAGCCGCAACCATTTTGGCTTTCTTAGGCCAGTGCGTAACCTACTGAGCTATCAACTACATCTTACCAAAAGTCACACATGCATATGGACACACGCTCACAAACACCCAAACTCATCCACAACAGCTTGAAAACAAATAAAGTCATTAAAAACAGAGCAAAACACTGTTTTTCTTTCAGGGAATTCCAATCATGTTTATTTTCTACTACCCAAATTGTAGTCATTACACCTTTTACTGGTACCATATTGTTTTATATTCTTTACTGCAACAATTATTACGTGTATTATCATTTCATGGTATGCTGCTATTTTCAAATGAAAGTTGAAAGGTAATCATGCAGGCCAATCGCCAATGTAATTACTGCCTTTCATTTGAAAGCAGCAGTATGATGATGATGAGGATTATATTATGATTGTTTTTATTATTATCATTATCATCCTCATTATCTTGAGTATCATCTGAATAATAGCTGCCATAAATTTCTAGTCATGGAATGATACAAAATAAAATCTTCAAAATAGCAAAACAACATGTACAATACTTTGTTCATATACCTTTCAAGACATTGATATAATTGAAATAAATCATAATTGAGCTTGAAACAAGTTGTAAAAAATTATTTAAAAATATGTTTAAATATAACTGATTTTAAGGGGTAACAGTAAAAATTATTTTGTGTCATGGACGCTTTGTCTTGTCCTCTAGTTGTTTTTTTTCAAGTCTTACTCATGCCATTACTGCTGAAAAATCTTGAGTGGTTGAGCATAATGTTTCTCTCTTCTTTGACTAAGGGATTCATTACCCTATACCATTTATACAACATTACAATAAATTAAATTATTTGATTTAAGGAGAAAAACGAAGCAAAATACTAGAGTATCTTCATATTCACTCTCTCTCTCTCTCTCTCTTATAATTTTGATTTGTATCCTTGCTTTACTGCGCATTACATGTATAATATTTGATCATTACATTATTACCGGTACTCATGTCTCATTTTCCTTAAATATGAAAATCTTTGTATTGAAAGACATGATAAAAAATAAGGCTAGGTTTGATTCAACAAATTGAGCTGATTGAAGTTTTAAAAAAGCATTTACAAATAAATCATATAATAAACATCAACCATTATTTGATATCTAAATCCAAGAATAAAACTATGTGTGGTCTTACAATGTATAGATTATAAGTTTACAATATTAATTGTATTTTTAACTCATTGTTTGTCTACCTGTATAGTACTTATAATCAACTTAGGCGATGCAAAAAAGATTATGGCATTTTTTGGTTAGACAGTAAAAAATGTCAAATAATGGAATGATTATCTCTCTGATTAAAATTGACAATGGAAAAACAGCGACACAACAAAATCTTTAATGTCAGCAAACATTCATTTCTATAAGGCTGACTATATTTATAAATCGGTTTACAAATATAGATTCCAGGGGGGGTCGCTATGATTGTCTTGTTGTTTTAAATCAATTTATCAACATTTTAAGCGCGCCCATTTCATTATCTACAGAGAATAAACACCTTGACACACCATTTCTGTATTAATCTTAATTTTATATGAGATATTATTGAAATTTCTCTGGTTCAAGTGAGATTCACAGCGGTCCAATTCTCGTAAGCTGAAAGTGAAAGTTCAGGAGAATTCTAGGCACTTAGTACTAAATCTAGTAGTTTACTATTATCTGTGAAAAATATGACATGATAGATCTTATCTACAATGTATAAAGTACTAGATCTTGGCTTTTGTATCCACAGTCTATTCCGTCTCTCTTCATTTCTTTTGACAAACTTCTATCACTAGATCTAGTCTTGTCCGAAGATTTGGACAATCACTGATAAATTTTGGCCAGAATAAAAATATACATGTATAATGGAAAAATTATTGAGTTCACTAGTGTTAAAGAATCAATCTGATTTTAGATACATGTATAAGCAGCCAAGATCTAGATCAAGATTAGATCTCTAAATCTAGATCTAACTATTAACGAAAAAGATTCAACTGAATGCAGTGACCAAAAAAGAATAAAAAACGTCCCTGACCATTGGATATCACCATATAAAATAAATTAGTAGATAAAAGAAATACTCGATGTGATATTTCTTTTTAAAAAAAACAACAGATCAATAATAATAATAATAATAATAATAAAAATAATAAACAAAAAATAAAATAAAAATGCATCAATCGGAAATTGAACCACAACCCACAAGTAGGAGGTAGCAGTTCAAAAACGCCAACTCTAACCTCACCACCACTTTGACATGTAATCATTAGCACATTGAGAATTTAACATTACAGGAAAAAGCATAGGCCCCCCCTAAGCAATGTAATTACTATGATTTCGAATGAACGTCTGGGACGGAGTTGCCACTTTATTCAAAACTTATTGATAAAATAGAACAAATTACTGTGCCATTAAGTTAAATTTTGCATTTTATCATACCGATGTATGAATAAAGATACCCCCTGAAAATCTCTATAGGTGTACACGGGTGTATAAAGACTTCGTTTTTAAAATGAGCAGAAATGGTCAAATCAGATAAATCATCAATAAAAATGCGACAGAGTGTGAAGAAGCTATGATTCATACAGTTAAGATTTGATATCTGTAATCATAATGTGGGTTAGAAGACATTTTACTGTTTGGTGTTTAATAGGTAAATAATATTTGCCAAGAACAATGATTATCCTGTCATAAATTGTGAAATAACTGGAATAATGCCACTTTGCAGTAATTGCAGTAAACAGTTAAGAAATTGGAGATAAAATCTTTTTTACAATAGAACAATTCTGATGATGTATGAATGGCATATGCAAACAACAATGAATTATATTTTGTTCACCCTTTTAAGTAAAGAATTTAAAAAACTTTCATAGAATTAAGCAATTTTATTGGAAAACAAAATGTGAATCTGGTGAATCTAATATTCAACTTCATAGAAAAACAATAATGAATAATATCTAAATCACCTTATGAGTAACTGTGATTTTTTATTATTTGTTTTATGTTCATTCATACTCTGCAAAAGTAATAAATATATATTGGAGGAAAAACCTGTAACAAATATAAATGCAAAAATTGATTTTAAAAGTCTTAATAAAATGTTGTAAAATTTAGGCCTTAGATTGACATCTAAAACTTCATTCTTGAAAAATACAACATTTTCAAAAATACAGAAAATTATCAAAAATGAAGTTTGATTAAAACATAAGATAATTTACATAAAATTGCACCGGGTGAAAAAGTGAAAACAAATTTTCCTTTTACTAGAAAATTATTATTTAACTTTAAGGTAGGTAAAAACTTTATCATGAATCTAAACAAAACTTTTTCTACAGAGATCAGGAAAAATTATAGAGGTAGTTGAGTCAATGTAGTTTTTAGTCTTGAAACCTGAAAGGAAAATGAAATTTCATAAGACCAATGCAAACTTCGTTGAGATCTGACAAAAAAATGATGAATGACAACACCAACTATTTTCTAGACTTCCGGTTGGTAAATCAGTACTCTATTTGATTGAGCTTTTCAGTTTATTTGAAGAAGAGGTTTGAGCAGTGCCCGGAAGCTCTGAACGCTGGAAAAGGGTGATTTTCAGCCTGAACTAAAATGTTTAAATCAATTAGTATCATGCAAAACATAATTTATCACCATTACTTTTCCCATGACATCATAAGCTATGCAACTATCATTAAAAAGTGTTAATAGAAAAAGGAACATTTTGTATTCAATTACAAAAATGTTCAAACGTATACATGAAAATATGACTCAACAGATTTTAACCTTTACAAAAAAAAATTCTTTTAATTATTCACGAGGGGAAGCTTTTTGTTTGGGTCTATTCCAAAGAAGGACTGGAATCTTTAAAGGAATCAGCTACAGTCCAGCACTGCAGGTAATGGTAGATTTTCCTTCTTTCATAAGAATGACATGGAGATTACCTATTTGGTAAAGTCATCATGAATTTCTATCAAAATATTTTTTAATCAAAAACTATAATTAACATATTATGCAGTTAAAAGAAAATACTTTTAACTGATTTGTAAACAAGGAAATAGAAAATTTGGTCTTAATTCAAATAGTGCTGATCTACCAAAATAAGCCAATGAAGAGCTCATATGGATGGATTAGTTCAATTTGATAAGCTGTGTGCAAAACCATAACATTTTAAAAGATAAAATCTTTGAATATTTAACAAAATATCATCTTAATCTATAAATAGCAAGATTATAATTATAGTTATCTGCAGTGCAAATTGTTATGCATTCTAGAAATACTGTTTATTACATTTTAAAACATTTATTTATTTTCTTTGAAGCTTCAACAAATACAAAACCAACATGAATTTAGTGAGGAATGACATGAAAGAGAAGGACTAAAAATGAAGAGATCACTTAAATGTTGTGGAAATACAGTAGAAAAAATTATTTATTTTTTTAAATGGTAGGATGAAGATCACACAAAAAGTGGCAACATCATCTGTCAATGCGCTTTAGCTATTACATCACAGAAAGGTTAAAAAAAGCTAAAGATACAGTCAAACCCACCAAGATGACAACTCTTTCAATATAATCTTCTGTCTTAACAAATCAGTCTCCCTCTGCCCTGTTCTTATATTTTGCTCCTCTCTGAGACAAGCACAGGCTTACATAGGCTATTAAAATTTTACTGACTGCTTTAAGTGAAAAGTTTTACACTACATACAGTCTAGTCTCTCTAATCTGAACATCCCCGTTCCTGGCAATTTGTTTAGATTACAGAATTTTCCGGATTAGGGAATACTAAGAACGAATAAAAACAAAATCCGTTCCCAGAAAATTATTCTGATTACAGAGGGGTTCGGATTACAGAAGTCCGAATTAAAGAGACCAGACTGTACTTATGCTTTGAACTGAGCAGTGATTCCTTTAACTTTAAGCCAATGGAGCTCACTCAAACCAATCAATCATTCACTACATTACTGATGAATTTTGTTCTTTGACTTGAAATATGGTTGCTTCACATGATGACATAGATGTGATCAATTTTGCCATGGAAGGCTCAGTATGAATTTGTGTAACGCATAAAATATCATATTATATAATAAATTGAGTGGTTTCACAGTTTCCTACTAGTTTTTCATGTTTGTGACTATTTTATTTGTGAACAGCACCACAAAGATTATCCTTTTTGCCTATGATCTTCAGTGGTCCCCTTAGGCAGATTTGACTGTATCTAGAATTAAATAGAATAGTATAATATATAATTTGCATTTTGATGTTGACTCAAACTCTTTTCCTTGATGAGCTTATTTGGTCTGTGAATTTTCTTTTGGTGTCAACAGGAAGCAAATATGTTCTTTGACATAAAATAGCTGAAATTTAGAGAGAAAGAAATCCACAATCGCAAGAAAATATTATAGCATTAACGTAAAACATCCCTTTAAGTAATTTGAATTTTATCAAGTTGACGACCTTGTACTTAATAATACCTTAAAATCAATATTCTGCAATAATTTATGATAATCATAACCACAACTTAAATTATCCCAAAAGTTCGCTAAATACATTAAAATTATCATACTTTTATGCCTTGAAAATCAAAGATTAATTCAAAATTATCAATATTTCAATATTATTGTAACTTAAAAAGAGAGTTTTATAATTAACTTCAATCTTTAAATTCATTAAAAAAAATGAAAATCATTCTCATTTATAGATACAAAAAAACAAACTTACTTCAACAAAACCACATATTGTTCTTCCCACCACCAGCAGAACAATGCCAAATAACTGAAACCACATTGGAATGCTGAGATAGTTGGTCAAGAAACGTGACTCATAACCATACATCCATAATGGTAATATATGAAGACTTCCCACTACATAAAATCCTAGAGGTGTCTTGAAACCTGCAAATGATGACAGCAAGGTTAAAAAAAATTGGATGTTCATACCAATTATAGAAAATCAGATCGCAAATATACACAAGAAAAGCAATTATGTTAGATTTCAATCTTTCTCCGATTTGAAAAGTTATTAATAGATATGCAATACATGTACACTATAAAGCATCTATCATCTTAAGAAAATGAGAAGGAAAATATTAACCCTGTAACAGGCGACTTCCGGGAGAATGAAGATTGGGCCTAGGTTAGATTTTCTGTTATTTTGAAGTGGAAAAGAGCTCAAATAATCAACCAACGGTTGGAATAGATACCTTCAGTATCAATACATGTAAACCTCTCTACATTTCCTGTAGCAATTGATGTCAACCCTCTGACCAAACTAAGCAAAATATTCAACCGATTTCAGCCGGTTTTGCCAGTCAAAGGATTAAATAGTGACAAAATATCAACATATTAAAAAAATTGATAATAATAAAAAAAAGTTCTTTTCACAAGGTCCTTCTTTTCCTTTAACTTTTAAAAAAGTAAACAGTCATTTACACCTCACTTTATGCATAATTCAAAGCTGTTATAAGAATATATCAGATGAGCATGAAACAAGAACAAATATTGTAGTATTAAAATAAGTACCGTTTGCCATGACGTTGGTGACTAGACTAGGAAAATGGCTTTCAGGAATCTTCCAGTTTTCACCCCTCGAATGAGTAGCCACAAAAGCCATCCATTCCAAACAAGAAATAAGGTATCCATTCTAGATAAGATAAAGGAGAGAGAATTACTAAAATGTTTGCATTATTATCTCCATTTAAAAATTTTTTAAACAATTTTTAAATTCCACTTATGTATTACTCTAGAGAAATCAAGAAGTAAAAGATACCCAGCTATTGTAAAAATAGGCACTGATTATGCTGATGATATTGCACTATTGTCAAACACATTAGGACAAGCACCAATCCTAATGACTCAAGTTGAAAAGTCAGCTGAACAAATTGGATTACATATCAACGAATCAAAAACAGAACACATAATATTTAATCAAACCAAGAATGAACTGAAATCTGATGATGGAAAAACCCTACAACAGGTTGATGACTTTCTATATCTTGGATCATGGATAATGTCAAGTAGTAGACATCGACGTCAGAATAGCAAAAGCCTGGTCAGCATTTCAGAAATTAGACGTTATATGGAAATCCAATTTAAACACCAACATCAAAATCCAATTTTTTAGAGTTACGGTAGAATCAGTCCATCTGTATGGATCAAGCACATGGACTACAACGGAGTCTCTTAGAAAGAAATTAGATGGAACATACACGCGGATGCCTCATCAGCAACAAAGAACTTTACGGCCTCAACCACAATCACCGTAAATAGAGTACAATCTAGTGGTCATTGCTTGAGGAGCAAAGGAGAATTAATCAGCAACATTATTCCGTTGGAGCTAAAACATGGAGTACGATCAAGAGGAAGACTGCATCAAACCTTCATAGACCAGCTGATGGAGGACGCTGGTCTCAATAGAGAGCTGCTACCCACAGCAATGGAGGATAGACACAACTGGAGGTAAGAGGTCATTCACATTCGACTGAGGTTGATGGAGTAAAAATGTAATGTACCGGGTATTCAAAAAGGAAAATTTTTCATTTGATTTTAGTGTTACCAAGCATCTGCCAGAAGAACAGTGCTGCCTACATAGACAATTTGTGTAAATAACCTTTCCCAAGGGTTACATTGAAACATTTCTCTCCAATGAAATTTGAACCATGAACTTTCATTTGCAAATCCCGCAGTTCATCTTTGACACCAGGGACAGAAGAATGGACAGAGCAAAAAAAATTTCATTGTTCAGCATTTTCATTATCAAAGATTTCATTGTGAGTGTTTCAAATTTAAGAAAAATTACTATGATATTATGAACATCATCATCGTCATCATTACCATCATCTTCTTCTTCATGACTTTTTATCATCTTCCTAACCCTCGTCATCATCAACATTATTATTTTTATATAAACATCATCCTCATTATCACTGTTGTCATTGTTATTATCATCCTCATCATGATTGTCATTATTATTATTATTATTATTATTACAATTAGGTTACATATCCCTATTCTTCTTACTATCATTGTTATTTTTATTATTTATACACGTTTGTGAAAAAAGCGTGAAATTTTAACTCTTGTAGTTGATATTTCAAAATATGGCACACCTTAAGATATCAACATATTTTTTCACATTTTTGCTATATTTTTAGGTTGCCGCATTTGGATTTGTATAGCTAGTACATGTTGGAAAGTTACTCTTATTGTTATATGATTTCAATTCTTTTGACATCCAATAATCAAACTTCCAACTCATGTTTATTAGAAATATTTCAATGATATATTTTTAATTAGGAAATCAATATAACAATATTAGTAATGACAAAATGAAACTTACCTGAAATAAAGCACACCACATATAACCACGGCTGAAAAGGTCAATGATGACATCAAACTGTGAAATGTAAAAAAAAAGAAGAAAATCCAAATTTGTCGTTATTAACTACAGAAGAAAAAAATAATAATTTAATACAGAACATGTTTTCAAATTTATTTGAAAAAAACATATTGATGAAAAAAATTTTTAAAATTTTATGTTAGAATTTTGCAGTTTAGGATGCATTATTTTTGTCTGTACGTATGAAGCAAACTACAGAAATGTTGTAAAAGATAATACTGTGATGTTTGATAACATCCAAATTCTAAATGTAACATAATGATGATACCAGACATAGTAATATTAATGCATATTTATTATAATACATTGTACATCCAAGAACATTGTCATAATTAGAAATTTAGAGCAGACATAAAATTTACGTGATCATAATCCCCTGCACAAATTAGAAACACTTCATCCCTAATGTACATTTGCTTAGCAAGCCTTGATAGGAAAATAAAATCTTGTGAAACACTAACATAACGATTGATGTGAACACCAGCAATTGCTAAAGACCATAAATCAATTGAGGAGGTCTTACAAAGCGATAATTTTCATCTGATGGTGAAAGTAAAGCAATAATTAACTACAGATCTAAACAAGCAGTAATCCAATTGGGGACTTACTTTCTGTCCTCTTCATTGAGATAGCCATTCATCACAAGTAAATTTCGCGGAATAATTTACTTTCTGATTTCTTTGTTGGGAAATGGCTGTTGCTAAAATTAACATTCATTCTTTGGTCGGAATAATCTACTTCCCGTATGCATGACACAATTAGGAAGGTCAAAGGTAACTGGTATTTACAAAAGAGTTTGTAACCATGTAGTCATGCCAACGGATTTTCTTAAATAAGGGTAAGTCCCAATGCATGCCTTGGTACATCTTGATGCAAGCATAACTTGTGCATGCTCTAAATTTCCCGTTCAGTAAACCTTGATGTAACTGAAATATAGTTTGAATGCAAATTTCCTATTATCATGTAATTAAATCTTTTTCATAGGGACTGGGAGAGCAAACATTAAAAATTTATGAATTATCAAGGCTGCTCTTCATGTCTTTAATTGTCCTTTAAATCTTTCACAATTCTCAACATGGGTATTTGCATTCCAATCCCTTATAGTCTTTTCTTGACTATCTGTGAAGATAATTTGGGATGCTTTTGAAAGTGATTTCTAATAAAAGTATAATCACCCATGCTCCAAATGTTGATGTTTGGTTGAGCTTTCTTGCAAAGAAACCATCAAATCCTTTAAGCAAAAAATAAACAATAAAATTACATTTTAGAAAATTCAAAAAAATTATATCAGTCAATAATTGTTGATTCTTCTATAATTCCAACAGCATTGAAAAGAAAATAATCTCACATTGAAAGAAAAGTAGAAAATAATGATGATGTTCCTTTTGAACAATTGGTGGGCTCATAATTTTACTGCTCTGCATTGAAGAAATTTTAATTATCATAAGTTTTCACTGAAAATAACTCAATACCTAGTCCTTTAATCCTTTATTTACAGCTTCACTCAGTGATTGCACACATGATGGAACAAATATGAGCATAAAACACAGTAAAATCCAATTCAAAATTCAAAAGAGAACAAAGTTCAAAAGAGAACTCAGACCCTTTACCTCACCAGCAGAATAATACTTTTCCAGAACTATATTTTTTAAAATATATTTCAATTCAATTTTACTTTTCTTGTTTTCTGCATATATTACGGTATGTGGACTTTATTTGTGAAAATTTCTACTTCTGTCCATTGGATTGGTTAGCCTATAATATAATTAGTTTCACAGAGATGAGTAGGAGAGTTTTATCTTAATTGTAAGAATATAGAATCTAGTAAAAATATTATTTATTTATTTTGATTGGTCATCAACAAAACTCACCATCCAGGGTAATAGAGACTGAATAAAAAGCTACACACCATGGGGGATGCATATAGAAAACAAAGGCCAAAGCGGCAAGAAAAATTCTTGTATACCCTGAAATTCAAGTGTATGACCATTTGGAGATCAGTTTTTAGATTAATGTGGGGCCTACCCCTAAAGCATTTTTATTAAAACATATGATCTAAAATGTGTGTATATATTTACTTAAATGAAAAACAATCCATTTTTATGTCTAAAAATGTTTTAAGGATAAAATGTCCTGAGATAAAGATCACTATGAGACAACAATGACAATCTGATAAAATCATACCCTTAATTGAAACCACAAACATTGCTAGCTTATCATTCCATTGCTTCTTCAAAGTGGCCCATAGTGAAATACATTCATATGACAGAGATGAGAATTGAAAATATTATTTAAAATGATAATAATTCATCTTTAATCATTGAATTCTTTTTATGTGATTTTGGTTTTACAACTCCTCACCTATAATATTAGGGACATACCACAAAACTGCAAAATCAGGTTCCATTGTTGTTATCACACTGATAGATCTAGCTAGATCTAGATCTAGATCTACATTAATTCTATCTGTGAAGAAAGCGGAGAGTCTTAAAAGATTCATTCAAAAAGATATATAGATCTAGATCTAGATCTAGATTAGATCTGTCCATATATATATATAATCTAGATCTAGATCTAGATCTAAATTGTTTCTTTAAAAATATTATTAGAGGAAATTCAATTTTCATGATGCTGCTTTCAGAAAGACCAAAGTTAAAAAATAATGATGAAGAGAACAATTTCGAAAATTAGATTCTAGATCTAGATATCTAGATTCTAGATCTAATATCTAGATCTAGATCTATAGATCTAGAGAATCTAGATCTAGATCTAGTTCTAGATCTAGATATCTAGATCTAGATCTAGATCTAGATCTATGTTTACAACCAATAAATGCACACACTAAGATCTTACTAGATTCTAGATCTATTTCTAATGTATTTACAATTGCTCCATTTAAACTTCTCTTAAGAATAATATGACGGATTGCCGAATGAACTTATAGTTTTTAGTTATCTTGTGATCTATTTGAAGCGGACAATAGACAAACTTAGACTCACACACACACACACACACACACACGCACATCACCCAGTGTATGCTTTTTCTAA
>JASKDV010179934.1:0-12618 GCA_032466395.1 Aegires albopunctatus
CCCCCCCCCCCCGAGATAGGGAAGAGAGAGAGAGAGAGAGAGCTTTGATGCTGGGTGAAGATAAAGGATCACAATACAACCACTAGTTTGAGCTGCCTTTCATTAAATTTTATTATTTTATGTCTACGAAACATCTGTAGATATATTCTTCCCATGTGGGTTTCGGGGTCCTTAACCAAGAGGAAAAATTGACTCACCACTAGTACCTATGTTGTAAGAGGCAAGGGGAAGAGGAATGGGAGGGGGGGGGAGGAGAGAGATCAATCACTGTTAGACTCAGGTGATTTTATTGAAACAGAGAATGTCAACCATCGGATAATATCACATTACATTACTAGCAGTGACTGTGTTACAATTGTTACATTAGATTTTTTCTTGATATAGCAATCTTTATCATTCATATTTACATATTTATGTATAAATGAACTTTCACAGATGGAGATGTTGGCGTCCATGTATCCAAATACGGGTGAATTTGTTCTTGATGATCATGTTGCATTGGATATCATAAAATCTGTTGTTGCTGGAGAGATTGATATTGCATCTTTAGAGTCAAGACTAGGTTTTACCATTACTGTAACCTGTTCTGATAAAGGAAAGGTGAGTTTTTTGAAAATATTTGATCTTATTCTTTGAATAAACCAATTCAATAAAATTTAGTACTACTGTAAGTTGCTTTTTCAGCATAAATCAATCAGCATTCATAGCTGATATATTTAGTGTACTATAGGTCAACCTCTGGACAGCAATCTGATTAAATCAGCTTGGACAAATTAGGCTTTGAGTGACAAAGCACAACATTATGATGAAATAGAATTTTTGTATTCTAGACATCAAAAAGAAATGTACAGTTTGCCACTGTTAAACGGACAGTGTCTATCAGCACAAACATTTTTTAGAATATGGTAAAGTTTTTGGCTCATTGAATATGCAAGTTATCCCTCCTTAAGATCAAACTATATGTCTAAAGGGTCAAAGCGATGTTAACCAACATGATGCTAAAGCCTTGTTATACTGAAATCTCAGTTAAACTGAAACTTTAAAAAAAAACAGAATTTTTTCAATGTAAATGGATTGGTTAATCTGAACGTAAGCACGCTTATACTGAAATATTTTTCGGCTGGTTGAGAACAAATCGCAGAAATTCTTGGTCAAAAGTCAAAACGGACACTAGCCACAAACGAAATGAAAAAACCATTATAACACAGTGAATCATGAATGGCTGTCCCAAGTCCTCATACAAAATGGCTGATACAGTGTTTTGTTTCCATTGACTTGAATAATATCTGAAACACCATTATAGCATACTAAAATACCTCTACATAGAGATGTTGCATTATTATCGGTTATACTGAAATAAAAATTGTTTTGAGTTCCAGAATAAGCAGGTTTATTTGTACTTTGTATTATATTAAGAAAGATGGGATGGTCCTGGGGACAGATTGCCGAACTGGCAGCAGATAGAACAGAATGGTGTTCATTGTTTCCGGCCTTATGTGCCACCCTGGCACGATGAGTCCTATATATATATATATATATATATATATATATATATTGTCATTGTCGTGGTTCGAACTCAAGAAAAAATCATATGTAAAGATCGCTGATTATAAAATTTGTATTCAAATGAAGCTTGTGAGATCATTATGCCATTCTTCAAATATCTACTTGGAATGCTTGGGCAGCATGTGAAGTAAATAGGCCTTTAAACAAGGGGCCCAGTGGATGTGATTATATAGTCAATGGAAGATGAGAGTCCACTGCACTATGACACTCGCTTCATGTCAAGCTTTCTTAACAAGCCTGCCAATTGTCTAGTACTCATTTTACATGTGACTACAAAGAGTAAAATGTTTGTAACGAACCTTTCCAAAGCATTTATCATCACAACTCTACTGGGTAGGGAACTTGTATGCCAAAATGTCTACCACTTAAAGCAAGATACAGTTCACTCCGGTTATTAGCAACACCTTGGGAACAGCTAAATTATTGTGATTATCAGAAGTTGTGATTAACAGGAATTTGCCGTTGGCCAAGCAATTTGGGCTCACATCTACTTGCCCAGTTGGAATATTAATTCATACTTATTTCATCAACTTTTTATGCTCTGCATTTGTGCAAAGCACTCTCATTGGCCAAAACTGGCAAATCATTTGATCTAGGATGAAAGATCACAAAGTTAACAAGGGTTGGGAAGGATAAGAAGTAGGCCAAAATGGGAGGAGTAGTGACGGTTTGCCTAATTGGAATTGTCAATAATTTATGTGAGAGAGTGAGAGAGAGATTCTCCCACAATCTCCATTGAGAACATTCACAATCCAAGCCAATATGTACCAGTATGCCTATTTTTAATTTATTACCCCCCTACATCTGATTGTTGGCATCCTCTTTGATAATGTCCAAACAGTTCAATGCAACAGTTGGCACAGAAAAGCATAGATTTCGCCAACTCAATCTTATGGCCTACTTGGTTCTGTGACAATTAGATGTAGTCCTCACTTTCGATTGAGAAATCAATGACAACATGTTGGTTAGTGCCAAGAAGAAGAAGTTTGTAGAGCTATTTTGCTTTATGTAAGACTATGGTAGAAGAGAGACAACATTGTCATTGAAGCAAAACATGTAGAATGACAAAATATTCAGTAATATGTATGTACCTGATACAAAATCATCCAAAGTTTAATGAATTCTTTTTAATAAATCATTAACTAGTAATTATCAATTCTAAAGAGTAGTAATACTAGTAGTATCCATATTGTTCAATATTACAATGAACAGTAAAAAGGAACTGCATATTTTTCATTTATAAATCATGAAAAAATATATTGAGTGGGAAAAATACAAAATGGCACAAGGTGATTATTTTCACAATTAAACAACCATGAATAGTTTATTTCACAGGAACCAGTATATTGTAGTTTGTTTCAATTTTATGAAAAAATATAAAAGTTTGACGATTAAAAACAATTTTTTATAAAAATTAAAATCACGCAACATTAGCATTTTTAACCATTTCCATCTTAAGTTTTTTTTTTGCTTTACTAACAAACTAGAAGCATTTGATAAGTTTTTGATTAGTCTATTGATGGACACACAAGAAAGCTATCAATTATCCAACATGGATAAATACGATTACAAGCCATAACTTTGATTCTAGAAATATAGCTATACGTAATACATTTGTAATTGAATGAGTTCAATTTTAATTTAAAGCCTTCCCCTTCCCAAAACTTAAATGATACAAAATGCTATGCAATTGGAAAACAAAATTGGTTATCAAATCTTATTTTATCATTTTCTCAAAATAGTTAATAAAACTAAACAAAACAAAAGAAACAAACAAAACAAAATACAAAACTAAGAGCAATAAAGACCATTTATCATATCTTCAATATTCTATCTCAAAATGAATTTATTTGTACTGGTAGATGATTCCCCATTTATATTTTATTGCGTTGGAGAAAGGGGTGATAGAAAATCAAATATTTTTTTTTTTATAATCTCACTGTTACTCTCAATTGTTCAATCCGAAACCCTCTTATTCATAATCATACCAACTCAATGTATACCAATTCAATTCATATATATTTATAATATAAAGGCAGTGCTATGTTATCACTTTCATGACTGAGATATATTCAAATAACTAAAAATATTGGTAACAAAAAACAACTAAATTTGTTGACACATATGAAGCTATACACAATTAGTGATATAAATAGCTAAAAATCTGTAAAGCACATTTTTAATTTAATTATGGCATCAAGAACTCTCTAATTAAAAAACATTAAAAATCTCTCTGTATGTAATTCTGCACATTATCATTAATATTATTAAGTTTCTTCTTGGCATTAAAGTAAAAGCACATTAAACTTGTATTCAACATTGTGGTACTGAATCTGGGTGAAGTTTTGAACTCTAATTTCTCATTTCTCTTAAAAGCTTAAGCAAACTTTGCTAAATCATGAATGCACACAACTCTTCATAAAATCTTAGACCCTCATTTTAGCCTTAATCTTATCCAATTTTCCATCTTTCTATTAAACAAAATGGGTTAATAATAAATTATAAGAAAATTTTACTTTCCCAATTTTATAACTTGTCATGAATTTTCAGCTAAGATATTAACCCAATATACCTTTGAAAACAATTCGTCACAGTTTTCTTAAAAGATTTTATTTGAAATATTTCATTATTTTTGGTTTAGGGTTGTTGTTGTTTTTTTTTGTAACAAATAATACAACAAGTTTTATCAAGAGATACATTGAAGCAAGGTAAATTCATACAGGTATTACAATTTCATGAAAGTTTTATAAACATAAAATGAACGTCTCCAGGCCAATGTCGCAAAATGTAAATCAAATGTGGGATATTGTTGAAATTATTTGAATGACAGACAGAGATAGCAAACCATGGTCTCAATTATATGATTATTGGTGCCTTTCATTTACCCACTGAAATCTAACAAACTTATTTTTAAAAGTCATGAAACAAAACAAAAAATACATAAATAAAATTTCTTTTCTTCGTACCAGTATTGCTAAAGTTTATTATAATTCATGAGCAACTCCATAGTTTTGATTTAAACAAAACAAAACACAACTTGATGGCTACAAATTTCTTAGACTAATGTAACAAAACTTTTCTGAAAAAAAAAAAAGAAAAAAATTATTTGAAACAAGAAGTTCTTTGTCTGATTGACTTATAAGAAAAAATATTACAATTAACGATCACCAAATAAATATCCATCTAATAGGAAGTGGATAATTAAAATTTGCCCTTTTATCTAAGTTTATTGAGTAATCTACTACAATTTTACAATGAAATATATTTTTTTCAAAAGAGAGAAAAAAAGGAAAGAAAATCTGTCGTTTTGATATAAATGTAGTAGATCTATTTTCTCCTTTAACTTTAGTCAATTCACAACCTATTTCACTACGAATGAATCTTATTTGAAAAGCTGATGTGTACATTTTCATATATTTTATAAATCTAATAGGCGGCCCACATTATTCACAAGTATGAATAAAACTTCAGAAATCAATCAAATTGTGAGCTTACATAAAAATAATGCAAACAATTTCATTTTAAAAAAGTTCATCCCTAAAAAACACATTACATTTTTAAATGAAAGACTTTCATATGGAATCTCTTATTTGTTAGGTAGCCTTCTTTTACCAGCTGCGATAGCTTTCTCTTTTTCCCTCAACTTTAACTGATTCTCATCGTGATGAGAATGTACACTTTCCACAAGGTCTTGGAGATCTGCTTTGCTGAGAACTGAAAATAAAAGAGAAAATGACAGTGTTAAAAACATGATTTCAAAATTACAATGAGTACATAATTTTATAAATAAGAATAATTCTTGTAAAGAAAAAAATATATGTATACATTCCTTTTTTTTTTAATAATTAAATTTTTTTTTAAATAAATCAGAAATCAAATTGTTTTATGACTATTTGATCTAAGAAAATTAACTGGCAGAATATTGCTTAATAGTGAGACAAAAATGCATTATAATGTCATTTATTCACATCTAAACCCTATCATATTACATCAAATTCTAAATTTAAAAATTTGAATTAATAAGAAATGCATTAACTTTATAAACTTAGTTTCATTAGAATTTGCAATTGATTTCAATAATAATTATTCTTGTCTATCCAAACAAAGGCTTTATAAATATATAATACTGATTCAGCAGTTAATGCGAGCTTAAAATATTAAAAAAAAATTTTAAGTAAATTACATTCTTCCAATGTAAACTTTTAAATATAATTTGTATTTCCTGTTTCATTGCCATGAGCCCTACATATCATATTAAAAACGCCTTCACTGCTATCCCAAAGTGAATGCCAAGAGCTATGGAAATATGATGTCACCGGGGAGTTTGTCATTTTGTTCAAATTAATTGAAAATGAGAAATTGAGAATAAGACAAAATTTTGTCATTTTGTTCAAATTTTATTAAATGAAAATGGGAAACTGAAAATGAGACAAAAGAAATGAAAATGTTTCCTTTTGTTCAAATTAAATGAAAATGGGAAATTAAAAATGAGACTAAAATAAATGAACTACATGTATTTTGTTCCATATTACATGTACTTATAAAAGAAAAGGTTATCAGGGATCATATTTCAGAACACGTAGAGATAAGAAAATAAATACATGTACAAAGTACATCTTTGGTGCAGTGAAGATATTAATGAATAAACCTTTTTCTTCATCAATGCTATTATCTAATATACTATACATATTTCTTCTTTTTTTTTAAAAATTACTTACACATTTTAATGACTTGAAGCAAGATTCCACAGATGCCAACAATGAAACCAAGGACCAGAGTGTAGAAAATACAAAATAAGAAGGAAATAAGGCCATATTCTTGAAAAGTGTTATTTACACATGGAGATGAATGTTTTTTATTTGTACTGAGATTCTTGATGATTGAGCTACTCGAATTGTTATTGCTGTCCTTTATCAGTTGCCTTTTGACTCTAGCATCAGGCTTCACCCCATGAATTTTGCAGTCTTGTTTATGTGTTGCATGTCTAATTGACTCTGTTTTTCCTTTAATTTTATTGACCTCTGATTTTTTCACTGATAAAATATTGTCCTCATTGAAAACCTTAACATTATTGTCTCTCCATAATACCATATTTTTTTCTAAGTCAGAGTAGGTTGAAATTGAAGATTTTGTATGTTGATAAAGTGAATCTGATGCATCCGATGCTTCAGAATCTAAGGAATAACTTCTTGGACGATATTTAAAAGGAATTTGCCGTAATACATTTGAATTTTCATCGTCATCATCACCAAGAGAGGTGGAATCAAAACTCAAACGATCTAATATGGACAAGTCATCCCTATCATCGCTGGTACAGCTGTTAAAACCGCTATCCTCCCATGATATTGAGTGATCCAGGGAACTTCTTTTGATGGAGTGAAAAAGTTTACCCTCTTTGTCAATGTTTTCTATAATGTCATGAATTTTGCCCTCCTCTGACCAAAGATCAGATGGAGTGGACATGTTGAAACCTTGATCTGGTGGGCCTACAGAATCCCCAGAAGTTAAGGACGATGAGCAATTCTCTTGATGAGAAATACTATAGATATCTTTGATCGTCTGTGGTTCAATTTCCAGGGCTGATGATAGATTATTTCTTCTGTTTGTTTTTTCTGTATCCATTTTGCTGGCATACTTCTTGTTGGTAACACTGAAGGGAAACTTCATGGCGATGTTGTCAAAAAAGAACTGGTTAAAGAAACATGAATTCTTAAAACTCATGTCGCTGGTCAGGGCAGTCCTTGAAATGATGATCTGTAAAAAAGAGAAAAGAAACAAAAGTTGGTTAGCACTTTCTATCAAGAATATAAAATATGTACTCTTAGTACAAGCAACTATTATCCCAAAAAGAACAAAATACAATATATATAATACAAAAGAGCAAAAGGAAACAATCGCCTGAAGGTTATACCTACAACTGATACACACACGCAACTATAACAAAATAGATTTTTGCAACATCAAAAAAAAACAAATAAACAAACAAACAACAACCATCAATGAATAATGTTCGGGTCATTGCAGTAGAAAACAAAAATTGGTTTTATGATATGATGTCCGAGGCCCAGAATACAATTAAACCATGTCATTTTCAAGCAGGATGGGCTGATCCTTTATCTAACGACTAACGATTTATATAATAAATGTGTCAAAGATGTAAAAAGCTATCTTTCTATCTGTTGGAGTCAAATTGAGGTACAGTAGTATATATACATGCATATTTAACATTAACTTCACTCCATTTGATACTGGCAATTATATCAGCAAGTATGTCAAGTAGATGACTATAACGGTTGATAGATAGAGTCCTTAACAACTCCAAATAACTAACTAAAAGCTTAAACCATAAAGATGGTTTAAATCTGAATAAATAAACAATATATAAAGATAATTTCAAGTATGATTTTAATTCAACGATGCTAATCTAAAAAAAAAAAAGAATAAAATGATTAATGAAAATATTATGATAATGTGCCATCTCAGCAACTCACGGCTCACTTCAAGTTGTTTCAAAGCTATAGACTTTCTAAGCAATAAAATTACTTACTCGTCATCACCCTTTAAGCTGCTTAGACAACAGAAGGCAGGTGATGTCTTTTGGAAGCTTTAAGTACAAATGTTTGAATACCATATAAGGAAGAACCTTCAATTCATCCTCCAAAGGATATTCAACCTTTTATCTCTCCTGTTATCATAACTGAGAGTTGTACATATCATGTATCAACTAAAATGACGAGATAGGATATTGACACCAAATACCTCAAATTGTACAAAGTTCATTTATTTGATCATGATAAAATTACATTTTAACAAAGATTTTGAGAAGATTGATAAAAAATCAAGATTATATAATATAAGACGCCTGTAGAAATATTATATACTCAGTACAATATTTAAAACTAAAAATTAAATTAATTTTTGATTGGAATATAATTATATTATATTCTAGAAATAAGAATTACTTGAACTGCAAAATATTTTTAAGGATTTTCTTTTTGAAAATTTTATAGAGATCTATATATATATATCTAGATTCTAGATCTATATCATTTTTCAAATTGTTTTGAGAGTGAATATTACAAATTAAATTTAAAAAAGCACCACCAATGAAACAAAGAGATTCCATTATAGATAACCTTGCCTAACGGATAAACCCTGATATCTCCAATGAGATTCAACCTGCAAGCTCTCACTTAGACTTGAAGCTTATCCATTTGGCCACCTTGACAATACTGCGGCCAAAATTGGTCCACATATAAGATGCAACCAATCAATACACCTTGAGCTGCACCAGTTGATGGGGTCAATCAAAAATATTTTTGAACTTTGGTTTCTATTATTACTAATATTACTAGGCCTACATTGTAATTGCACACATGCTTCCCGTGAAAATGGATAGATTCTCTACATTTTGCAAGACAAGAGCAAAGTCAAGTGCAAGACAAGAGGAGGGGTTTACTGTAATTTATTGTTACATTTCATTTTTTAAATTTTTCTTTGCATTGTAGCAGGCAGGCTAATTAATATAAAATAAATACGGTAGCTACTATAAATAGCAAATAAAATAGTTTTTATGCTGTGGTTAAATGCAAATATTTAGTATTAATAGGATGAGAAAAAACATAGATCTAGATCTAGCTCACTATCATTATGGGAATAACCTAATCCAAAAGATTTACGGTAGATGAAATTTTAATAATGAATCATCACAAATATCTAAATATAAGTCTTTTAATTTCATAATCTGAAGGCAGCTTTCAGTGGTATATAATATACGTTAAAATTTCAAGATCTTTAGGAATTACAGACAAAAGTTATCTCTTTCTTAACATTAAAAGTATGACGACAAACCAATATTACATTTACAATGTGAAGTTGGCTGGTCAATGTACAATGATATTACAATATTAATCATCATCCTTGATTAAAATGATAGAGATCAAGAACTGTAACATGCTGATGGAATGACTAATTTTCCTCAGACCATAACCTTGAACTAGGCCTAAAAGTTAGCTTCAAAGGCCACACATGCCTTTCGTTACAATGTTGAAATATTTGGTGTATGGGACTGATGACCAATATTGCATTTAAAAGCAAACTGATAACGGTGTTATGTGATATCTCCCAAAGAGGATGAAAAGAAGAAGCAAACATTCTGTAATAAAATGAAGAACAGTTACAAATTACATGTAGCAATATGAGGATCTAGCACTAGCTGATGAAATTTAACACAAAGTGGTAACAATTTAATGATAAAGAAGTAGACATTATGTTTTATTAATCTTGAGTAAAAACAAGACAATAATATCACTCTTCACCAAGGTCAGCAACTTGAGATTCATTAAAGAGTACTGTGCTAAAATCACATAAAAATGAAATATAATAATTTTTTGAAAACCCTTGCCTAGATCTAGATCTAGATATATCTAGATCTAGATCTAGATATATCTAGATCTAGATTCTTCTAGATATCTAGATTCTAGATTCTAGATCTAGAGTCTAAATCTAATCTAGATTCTAGAATCTAGATATCTAGATATATCTAGATATCTAGATCTAGATCTAGATCTAGATCTATTCTAGGTGATGCAACTGTCTTGTCTGACTTTTTTTCCTTCTAAAATAAATCAAACTTAGCTTTGATAATGAAAGGTAAATATCATGGCATTGCCTTTGATGATAGAGTCTAGATCTAGATTTAGATCTCTAGATCTAGATCTAGATCTAGATCTAGATCTAGATTCTAGATAAAGAAAAAAGAAAAATAACCCCTACAGAGTGACACCGACTGCTGGTCAAAACCTAGAATAATCTAGATCAAGATCTCTCTAGTAACCCAGTGACACCCTTTAACCGATAGCATGGAAGAAAGTAGATCTAGAAAGTAATAAGACTAGACCAGAATATAGAGACTCACATTTCGAGAACATCCAGAATAATAATTTTGCTCAGTTTAGTTTGAATCTGAATTTGACGCACATAGATCTAGAATCTAGATCTACTATGTACTTGAGTGTCTGAATCGGTGTATCACATCAAATCACGATGAGATTTGTTTCCCCCTTCGCGTTCATTAAGAAGCTGGCTTCACTTGTTTACTCCAATTTTTAGTCACCAGCTGTTCACGACACTATCACGCTCTGGGTTTCTTCTGACCTCATTGAATTATGACCTAATTTTCTACAGCAGCCAATCAGAATAGTAGAAATATGAATGTTTGGCTATGGATTTTCCCTCAAGTTCCAAAGTCCACTTCGAGGACTGGAAAAACTGACCTACATCCAATGTCTCTATTGGAATAGCCATGCCGCGAGTCATGTTCATAAATAATTATCGCCTTTGAAACTATGTCACATTCGATAAGTCAACAAGTCAGTGCCGACTCGGCCTAGAATCAAGAAAGTAGAAGAAAACAGAGAACTCGAGATTCGAGAATGAAGAAAACAAACTAAATCAGATCTAATCTAGATTTTAGATCCTAGATCTCTAGATCTAGTATCCAGCACATGTATTAGCTAAAATCTAAAAATAACTTAACTGTTTGTGACAACGTAGACACACACACACACACACACACACACACAAAGACATTAATTTTAATCAATTTTCTCTCCATCATCTTTTGATTGTTATGCAAGGTTGAACTTGACATCTAGGCTAGAATCTAGCATACATGTAATATTATAGTAAAGTCGTGTCTAGAACTTTTACTTTTGGGGATCAATAAATAGCCAGTTACTTGTAAAGAAAAAAAAAAGGAAAGAAAACCAAATAAAAAACGACACAACATGCAGTGCTTTGTAGGCTATAAACACGAGGACAAACACGCAAAATGATAATTAATTAAATAAATAGATGTAATTTTTCACTTCTTATTTTTCTAATGAAATGTTGAAAGTGTTGACAGTACACATAATGTAATTAATGATATTATCATGAGATTTAGGTGAAGGCTCGAGAACACAGTGTTACGTCAAGATGTTCATGTTGTTCATGCATCATAACTTTTTTATATCTTTGTAATGTTGTTTGATAATATTTAAAAACTACAGTCAGCCCCTCTCTCATCCGGACGTCTGTAATCCGGATCCCTCCGTAATCCGAACGATATTCTGGGAACTGGGAACGGATGTTTTTCTTATTACTTCTTAGTTAGTACTTTCTCTAATCCGGAAAATTCTGTAATCCGAAGAAATTTGCAGAGAACGGAAGCGTTCGGATTATAGAGGGCTGACTGTATTTTGTTTTGTTGTCATTATTATTTGTAGCTATTGTTTCATCTATATTAATCTATATTATTATTTGAAGACCCCCCGACTACATGTGTCACTTCTCCTCCTAAACCGCAATCCCTTCATCCATAATTTTTTCGCCAAAAGTTCGGTTACAAAGCCTTGAAGTAAAGTACGTTTTGGAAATTTTTATTTTCACGCCCAATATGCAGCAGATAATTTTCATATTGATTATTTTCCAATACAAAAAGAGATTTACTCAAAGAAACGAAACAATACAATAAAACGAAGGTCACGGTCTTCTTTTACCCTTATCGCCAGTATTGAATAAAAAGTATTGAACCTGAGCCTTCAGCTGCTGGATCTAGACTAAAAATTAGATCTAAAATAAAGAAAAACGTAGTGGGGATACTTTGATAGCTGTATGAGCTAACAAGAAAAGAGTGAATTAGATCAAACCTCGGTCCACATTCTCATGTCTCTTTTTAATAAATATAGTATTTACAACAATAAGTAAACCTAGCATGAAAACAACATTATGCTTTTATGATGTTATCACCACTGCTGCTCATGACAATGACGATAATGATAATGATAAGTTTATGGTGATGGTCATTCTAATAATTAATGCTTATGATAGGCTATAATTTTAAACATGTAGTAAAGATTATAAAAATTGAAAATAAGTTCAGATTTAACAAATAATATCTATCATGAAAATAATTACTTTATAACGAAGATGAGAAAGGAATTAGAAAGAGAGGAGAGAGAGAGAGAGAGAGAGAGAGAGAGAGAGAGAGAGAGAGAGAGAGAGAGATTG
>JASKDV010179945.1:0-12616 GCA_032466395.1 Aegires albopunctatus
TGTAAGAAGAGCTCCTATTCTTTTACGACAATCGTTTGCGCATTTGCGGTAATTTCGTAAGCATTTTGGATACGAAACATAATGGAAATGCGTTAATTTAACGCCTGTCAACAACGTAAATGTTTTGGATACGGCCCCAGGTCCTTAAATAGGACTGTCTTAGCCTAAAGGCATGGAAAACATTAGTCCCTGAAGCATGAGAGTTACTGTGTCTTAAATTAAACCAGCATGAGCCCATTTGTAAATTTCAAGGTGAGACTGCAAAACTAAAAAGCAGGATCGAGCTTCCACTCCTTGGGAAAGTGAAGATGAGAATCCTGACAGTATTGGCTTTAGATAAAAACAACGTTCTAGAGATCTCTCTTTATGCTGTTTCATTTTGAGACATGTCTGAACCCTAGCTACAATTCTTACTGTTACTGTGTTTGGGACTATATATTTGAATACTATTTAGAGCTGTCATAAGATAATTTTCACTGGAGGAAGGATATTATATTATTCCTGTGATGATCTGATTGCTTACAAAAAGATCTTGTTTAGAATAAATATTTCGTTTGGGTAAATCATTTATTTATTTATTTTTGTAAAGTAAAGTGGGGTTGTTGTTTTTTTTTAGGGGGGGATCAAATGATTGTAGTGAATGTTATGTCAAAACAATACATAGTTTGGTTATGTATGAATACCAGTATGTCCTTAAATTCCACAAATAATACTTGTATATATATATATATATATATATAACCTTTTTCTTCTTTTTTTTCTTCCTCAGGAACTTCTAGACATGATCTGTATTTACGTAAATTGTCATGGTTTTGCATAAAAAAAATAAAAGGGTCAATTGATCGTCATTTAAAACTTGGCTTTGTGTTCTACTTTTCTTTTTCTTTCTTTTTTAAAAATTTGTCAGAATGAATATTGCTGGTTACTCTCTTGTTTCTCTCAGTCTCATGCTAACATTTTTCCTACAATCTTGAAAATGTTTCACATCGCTGCCTAGGAGTAGCAATCCATTCTAATTTCATGTGACAATTTCGAAAAGAGCCAATGACATATTTGAATATCACATTATTTTTACTTCAGTCTCATGCTTGGAACATGTAAGTCAAAGCAGCTTCAATTTGTTACTTGTTACATGATATTTTTTCTTGAGGAATGGTATTTATGTAGACCAGCATGGTTTTTGGCTTTGGCATCTGTGATTTCTTCTTTGTACCTTGTCCCCATTTATAAGCCTTTCCCTGTGTTGACTTTTCATGATCTTGTGAGTGTGTGTGTGGATAAATAGATGCATATAAATAATATATATAGCATAGCTGCCAACCAGTAGGATGATAAAATCATATTAAATATGATTTGACCAATCTAACCATGCAATTGAAAATCTTATAATTTAGATGAAAATGTCTACTTCAGTCACTTCCTACCTACAGCGCAGTCCGCTTAAGATAAACTCCTTGGGACTAGAAAAAAAAGTTTATCTTAGCAAGGTTTATCTTATCCATTTTCAAGGGAAACAAACTTTCAATTGAAAATGAGAACAGACACAGTGCCTTTTGACACTCCGTATTTCATGGCAATTTCATTCTGCTTCATTGACTTGCCATCCACATCCTTGAGAAGCTGCATTTTGGTTTACAGGCTCAAGGTTGTCTTCTTGTGACTCGTTTTTTCTATAAATAATAATTAATACATTAAGAATATGAAATAACCCCTTAGAGACAAGACAAGAAATATCTATATAAGGAAAGAAACGAAAAAAATTTAGTGATGTGTAGGGGAACGAACCTGCCACCTCTACGACGGCACCGATTCGCCTTGCCCAAGAAGGAGAAAGCAATTATCGACTCGATCAACCTCGAATCTCTATAAAGAGATCAAAATTAATTAAGTCTATCTAGAACTCCCCCATCCTGAACTTCTTGTAGTGCTATTATTGGCTGGGATGTTCCCCGCGTGCATGCACTAGATGCTAGATCTAATTATAAACACGTTTTCAATCCTACATAGATCTATTGAACTACAAGCACTACATGGCACTGATACAATATACAAAGAGGTCGCCTCGAAATCAACATGGTAGATTGTAAGTAAATAGGGTATGAGGCATAGATGTACTAAATCTGAGATTCAAACTGTCAATCGTCGTAGAGTGAAGAATGAAATGTAAGTAACACAGTAGGCCTACTGTACACCTGTAGGCCGAGCACGAGGGCGTAGCCTTGGCACGATTGAGCTAGGCTAGACAAAGAAAGAGAGGGGGGATACAGATCAACGCTACTACTACTAGAGTATCGCATTGGCGCAGATGCTTCATGCATGCGCAACCCGGGCCCCCTCTCTCCTGATCAAATCGCTGTGCTGACAGGTGACCCGGTGTGAAACGGTCCAGCGTGCATACATCTGATAAGGGTCAAGGTTGATGCATAGGGGTGGGGAAAGCATGCGACTGTAGCGGATCAAGATCGATTTAAGTTTAAGTTTATCTAAACCGGACTTTGATTAGTTGGCTTATATATTATAAGGAAAAAATCGGGACTTGACGAATTGTTTATTGTAAGCGAGAATTTATCTTGAGTGAGTTTATCTTATGTGGACTGCACTGTATTAACTAGGCCCGAAACAGCTATGATGAAGGGTAAGGCAACGTCATTGCTATATGAGGTTTTTTCCTTCATGGGAAAATAGGTGATTTTGGTTTTGGAACAGTTGGCAGTTATGATATACCAGTACATGTAGATTGTAGAGTAGTATAGTACACATCTTATATCATGCTTTACTTAATGAAATGTGCTTGACACACGAGTTGCCTGACCTGCCCATTTATTCCAGAATCATTTTGAACTTCTGGGATGTAAGTTTGCAGAGGTGTACACTTGTGACACACACTTTCTTTAAGAATATGCTGAAAAGATTTGAATGCCTGAGTATTATGAGGAAAATCTTGTAAAGAGCCTCTCTTCTATTATGAATTGAATCTGGGACCATTTATCTTGAGTCTATCATAGTATCATTACATTATTATTTATGTCACATGTGTATTACTATCATGTGGAGAATATATTAGTAATACTGCGATGCACTGTAGTGTAAAGTCAGGGGTAGGTACCAAACATAAGCTAAATCAAGGAAAATCGCCGTGGCTGAACACGGAGTGAAGTGCTCAGTCTTTCCTAATAAAATGATACATTTTTTTTATTGATACAACATAGATAATCTAAAAAATATGGTGTTGATTTTCTATCGAGAGCTAAATATTATCAAATATCATATATTAAGATTTAATAATGCAAATCGGGGAAAAGAATTAACATTTGCTCAGTGTTTGTCTATTCATTCTCGAAACCAGTGAAAAAGTTTCTCCATCTTTGATCGCCATTTTCTCCAAACTTGGTTTTCCCCATTCAAAAATTATACTCGTCCTATCTTTTGTATCATATTAAAGTGCAGAATTTGGGCTTTCTTGTGATACATAATATAACTCAAAATCTATAAAACCGACATATGTTCCGCTTCGAAGAAACAACAGGTCACATATTGTAATTCAGTAATTGCATAGTATTAGTAGTATATCACTATATCAGTAAAATGTCAAGCCTTGCAACTAAGTGGTTAAATTCTGCCAGTGCCAGCCAGGTGGCCTAGGCTTAGCAATATCGATCAACAAAGCTGGTGACATGGGGCCTAATAATTGATACCCTGTTATTTCCCTTTGAAAGAAATCCTAATTCGAACTCGGATAATTCAGTATAGGAAGTCACCACCATATTCCAATTCCAAGGAAATCAAATTAAAGGACTATGAGCTACCGTACTGAAAAAATTGAATTTTTGAACTATCCAATCTAAAGAATTATAAGTCTAATTTTGGACATATGATCATAAAATTAAGATTGAATTTGAATGCAATTTTTAACGATTGGTTACTATGAAAACCAATAAGTTGAAAACAAAAAACACCATTGATCACGAAGAAGAAAAAAAATTCTTCTAAAGTGTCACCACACGTCTTCGATTTTTTCCACTTGGTATACTTACTATATACCGGTATATGTAATTTTAGGTCACTGGCTACTTATAAAGGGAAAATGCTTAGTGACTGAATTTATGTGATTTTTTTTTAGAATTGTGGTCAGAAAAATGATTTTAAAAAAATCATGATTCTGAAAATTCCAGAATTGACAAAAATATTTTTACCCAAATTGATCATCAAATGGAAAAATAACTAGCCAGTGACCTCTACTATTACTAATTACTATACCTTTGTTAATAAAGTCTCCATGTGAAGTTTGGTGGGTAGTTTTTGAAAATTACAGTAAAACCTCGGTTTAACATACTCCTTCAGACCACAATAATAGTACGTTGTACTTGTAGCCGAGGTACGTTGTACTACTACTAATGTAGCCAAAGAAAATCATGTGATCAATGATAATCAATCATTACTCTGTGATGATACATGGTACCTACTAAAACTACAATGACATTAACTGAATAAACTCCCCTTTTTCCATAAGCCCAACACCCTAATAGAAATACTAGTAATAGTTGAGACTACAGTGATCAAAGACAAGTGAAATGAAAATGTTAATCACAATGTAGTCTCAAGCTCCACACAAACAAACAAACCCCTATCACTATCATCATTATTATTACAACTACAAATATGTAGATTTTAATTGGTCGAAGAAATCATACAAACAGTTCATTAGGTTTTCATTGATTGGAAAGTGGAAATCAGTGAGAGTGAATCAAGCCCTACCTCTTGTCTTTCATATTACGGCTACCTTAAACTTAAAGTCAATGGGGCAATTGATTTAAGTGTTGACCAGCATATGTCAACATATGAATGTGTACCCTGTGTAAGCGCTGAGGCTTTGGTCAGCGGTCAACACTGTTGCCCTCCCTTTCTCTAACTTCACCTGGGCTAGCACCCGTCCCTTACCTCCGTCAATGCACTGTCATGTGACTGTGCGTGGGGCGTGTGTCAGCGCATGGCGTCTCTAGTGTGTGCTGTCTAGCGTTGGCTTGGCATGTTTCGATGTGTGTAATCGCACTATTTTAGTATCATGCCACATGATTTTATCTTTAAAAACTTTAAAATTTATTTTTTCTTCATGTTTTAACCTTATTTTTAACATGTGTAATGATTTAACTCCAAATCCCTTTTAAATGCATAATTATATTGTTGTAAACAGCCTTGAGCTTACTCATCGAGTTGGATAAGGCGCTACTTTTTTTCTAAACAAATGTTCATTAGTATTATTATTATCTAGATGAATGGATGAATGGAGTACCATAATTTCTTGATCATAATTTTTTCATATTTTCTCACTTCTCATAAGGCTTACCTGGATAAATCCCAAGGGATCTTGCCTTCTCTCATGTGAAATTCTCTCTTAGTATCTGTCTGATTATATTTCATGCACACTGCATCATAAACTTTCTGGAAGTTAGCATTCTTTGCTTCCACTTTGCTGGTCCACTCCATGTAAGTTCTCTTTGGACCTTGACTATCAAAATAATATTAATGTTAGTTTTATCAACAAGTCACCATCAGGGTGAATGATTTTATGATACATGAATCAGTTCATTGTTATTACATTGTTATTATCAGAACCTAAATGAATCATAGGAAAAGCAGAATATACTACAGCTAGCATTACTGACAAATAAAAGCTATGACAGCAAGTCATTGCTGACCGAAATTGCACACACACCCTTTGCTAAGAAGATTTAGCTGTGACTCAGAGTGATCTAGAGGTCTAAGTTGTGTTTATCCCTTTGCTCAAATGAACATGGGAAAAGGAAAGTTAAACTTGAAAATGAAAGATTATTTCATGCTTATCATTATTGGAATTTGGTATCTGGGCTTGTAGTAACTCTTATAATTCAATGTATGTGGTGGGTTAGAGCAAAGATCTATAGATTAAATACGATTCAACCTAAAACATGCAAGGAATGTCGATTTAGCAATGAAGGAGGTGAAATAAAAACAATACACAAGGATGATTAAACATTAAATGAAAATATTTCTTGATTTCACTATACTTTAATCATACTCTGATGATTGCAACTGCAATTGGGTTATTTCGATTTTAATAGGTTAATTCTAAGTTTTAAAAATAATAATATACATTATCCTAATACCTAATACACTTTTTACATTAGCAACATCATTAGGCAACATCTTTAAAAGATTATTCTCAATAATGATCTGCTGAAAATATTTCATTACAGATAGATTAGATTTAAGGACTATAATTTTTTTAAATAGAATTCCTACAAAATGTAAAGCCCTAGGACAATATCTAAACAATTTGTGTGAGTAACAAGCTCTTTATTTCCTTGATTTATTATTACAATTTTTGACAGTTAAGCCTAAATTAAGCAACTCACGGTCCATCTATATATTTCCGTTCCTCATCTGTTAAGGAGTCATAGAGAAAATCTTTCAGAGGGGTGGTATTTGACATCCATTCAATGAAACCAACCCTGCAGGTCACAACACAATTCAACAAGTCATTACATTGGTGTACAAGTATTCAATGTCACCTTTCCAAATCTCTGTGATAAATATCAGATTAATTATTCCCTTGGTACTGGGTTACAATGAGATTGCAACTGAAATCTACTGTTATTCTTGTGGTCTCATCTATAAATCAATCATCAATAAATCATCTTTGTCGAGAACCACAGAGAAATAAAATAACCTAGCACATAGACACCTCTAGCTGATAACTGACAGCATATCTACATTACAACCATTATCACATTATAATTATTCTCTGAATCTGAGACAATGACCATTTTCCCTCCCCCCGAGTCAATTTAGCAGTGGACATTCCAATTAACCAGTTTCATAGAAAGAATTTGTCCTTGAGGAATAAATTAGACAGCTGCTCCAATAATCTGTATTCCACTTGCAATGTAATCTATAAGTCAGAGAAAAATGCCATGGTTGGAGGTGTCAGTTGAATCAAATCTGGAGGTGGCATAACATACTGATTACAAGTCTGTGGCAAAATAGTCAGATTTCTGAAAAAAGACTAACAAGCGGTGACCTGATCAAAATAATTAAAATGAAAATAAAATTAAAAAACTTCTCTTTTCACCAATTTTCCTATACCTTGGAGTCATTGGAACCACTTGGTAGGTTGTCAGGCGTAACTTCCTCTGTGAACACACTGGATCTGCTGCCATGAACTTGTTCATGATATAAAACAGGCTCTCGATTCTTTGATCCATACGCAAGTCCTCCCCACCTTTCACCAGATAAGGATGGTCACGTTCATCGTTTCCTCTGATGACAATCCTCTTGGGTTTTCTCAAAGAAGACAACACAAGAACCTGAGAATGAAAGTTGTGTATGATAGTGGGGACGTCAATTGACGTCCCTTTGGTAGAGCTGCAGGGTACGCCGAGCCTCTCCTAGCCGACCGAGAACCAAGCTAATCTCAAGACTCCCCGATGACACGCTCCATGTGAGTGAGCCATTGGGTTCTCAGTGACTAGGCCTAATATTAGTAATAATAATATTAGACCTAGTTACCATACCCAACCAGAGTGCAATGGAAGGGTCTGAGAATGAAAGTTGTGTATCGTAGAAATTTGAGATTAATGCTTCCACATATTTAATTCATCTTTTGTTATTATTGTTACAAAACCAATGTTTTAATTGTTATTAAAAACAAGAATTGTGAAATGGAGCAATAGAAATAGTTGTAAGTTATTATTTTTATGCATTCAATTCTGAAGTGTTTGGGGGTAAAGGAGAAGAGGAGGAGAAGGAGAAGGAGAAAGAGGAGGAAGAAGAAGAGGCAGAGGAGAAGAAAAGAAGGAGAAGACGAAAAGGAAGAGGAGAAGGAATAAGAGGAAGAGGAGGAGAATGAAAGAGAAGGAGGAATGAAATAAAGGAGAGGAGGATTCCTAATTATGATCTAATGACTTACCCTTTCATTGAATCCTGCTATTTTGGTGTGGTATTCTGGCAATGGTTTTTGAATTCCTGTGTATTGGCCTATTATACATATATAGAAATAGGACAATTGAAGGAAACCATGATTCAATCCATTAATATCAGAAGCATTCTTAAGTTTGGTTGTTTAACTTTTTACTCCCTATATTTATCCTGACTAGTAGAAAAACCTGCGATATCCGTGGGAAACAACGTTGCTTTGTCAATTGTAATACTGTTGAATTATTTTAACAATACTCATTATCAATGGATGTTTTGGAAACCACATCGTCAATAAAAGAAGGTATATCATTCAACTGCAGCTTAGTCAGTGTGGGCCAACACAAAGTATAAGTATAAGCCAGCATAACTCCTGGCGCATAATGCAGCGACATACAGCGGTCCTTGTGTCAATACTGGTTGAGGGAAAGACATCCTCACTTTACTTAATGTTCAGCCCTGAGACCTGGGAATAATTAGGCAGGGCATTATAATATGCCAAAGACTTAGGGGTGAGTTCGCATTCGAAGGGCCACATCGGCTATGGAGGTTATTATTCCTTTTCATTAATGACCAGTAACTTTGGGAATTGTCTTGTCTCTTATAAAAAAAGTAAAGAGGTACCGTGCAAGCTTTTCTTCCATAGCATGTTCCTACTAGATGTGAACATGTCACAGTTTCCCTGGAGGCCGTTACATTCCACACAAAAAATCTTTTGAAATTATTTTTTTTGCTTTTCGATTAAAATGTTCAAAGTCAAAAGGCATTTGGCGCATGGAAAGTTTCACATTTGTTTTAATGAGTTTTAGTCTATTGCTATACATCATTGGCATATTTAGCACCCCAAATAACTCTATAAGAAGAATCATCTTGCTTTTATGGGTCTAAAAAATGCAAAATCTTGAAGGACAAAAAAAAAAAAAAAAAGAGTACGGAGAACATCAATGATGATAAGCAGAGGAAACAAAATAGGAGTCTGGTGGTTTTAAATCATAGGTTACTGGTTGCTGTATGCTTGTGTATTGGTTCAATATCATTTTTTGAGTTATTTCACAATTTCAACAATGCCGAATGACTACTTTATTTCATTTTTTTTTTTTTCATCAACTTGTGACAGGAGAAAAAAATAATTCTCAAAAACTATCGAACCTCCATTCTCTAAACTTTAAATGGAAACTTAGAAATGCATAGCAGAGGTCACTGGCTAGTTATTTCTGTTATTTGGTGGTCATTTTTTAAGAAAATATTTGACTTTTTGTAAAATCTGTACATTTGAATTCAAAAATTTTCAGAACATTGATTTTCAATAAAATAAAATAAACTCAATCCTGAAGTATTTTCTCATTCTGAAAAGCCATTCTAAAAAAAACGCATAAACCAATGCATTCTCACCTGGGATTTCCAAATTTTGTGTTTTATTAAATGTAAAATCTGCCATCCATGAACTGTACTCTTTAACTTTGGTGGGAATGGAAGAAGAACTTTTCATACTTGCACTGAACAGAGAGGACAATTTCTCTGTCACTTTTTTAAATTCCTAGAAAGAGAAAGAAAGTAAATTAAAAAATTATGTTAATTAACGTCTAATATATGAATTAGGAGAACAATATAAATAATTTTGAGTTGTTTTTATTTAAAATCATCTAATTATCATAGTTTAGTTATCAATATTATGATGAAAATAATATTTTTTTTAATAAGAAAGGGATGATAATGATGATTTATATCATGCTTGATGATTATTACTTCGCTTTCATTCACCTCAGACTGATGATTATTACCAAATTTCAATGCCCATTCATAGACTAAGTCTACTTTCCATGACATTCAATTTTACACATAAAATTAAGTTTGTTGCAGTACAAATCAACACTAGAAATATATTTTAGATGGAACATGTTTTTATTTTATTTTTGACATAACTGAATCACCACAAAAATACATAAAGGAAGAAAGATTGCTTTGTAAGAGGAAACATGTTAGATCTAGATCTATCAACTCAATTGATATTCTGTGTTAAATAAATCTCAATTTAATTGTAAATAGGTGTAAACGATCTTTTTCATCATCTACTAATAAATAATAAATTTGTTTAACATCTGAACCATCGATCAATTAATGTTCGATCACTTCATCAGATTAAAACAGGATATTTTTCAACTCTATCTAATATTGTTGAGTTTTAGTTTTATAGGTCTAATAGTAGCTTGGCTTCTTGGAAATTGAATGTAAGAAGAGGCAATTCATACCTTTGGTCTAGAAGAGTTTCCACAAAAAATTTGGTAAAGTTAGGTGAGATCTGACCAAATACTTTAGCAATATTGCCATGACGTGATATCCTAGCAGTAGACCGCAGATGGTGCGCTGCTCATGACTTGATATCACGTCATTAGACTCCAGTGAGTTAAAGCCAGTCAAGAACGACCAATTAACTCAGGGTTTAAATGTCATTGTCATTGAGTAAAGGAATATCTTAATGTACATCAACATCATCATCCATATTGCTTCACTTCTAAATGTGAATATTTCCTTTTCACTTGAGAATTAAATATCTTCTTTTGGGGGGTGACTCAGTTTACCTCTTTCCACTACATTAGTGATATCATGTAGACTAAAATACCGTTTCTAAACTAAATAAAATAAGATGATGTGAATAAATTTCAGCACTTACAAATCTACTTTTAAAGTAAAAATTAAAGATTGACAATTTTCCTTCTTTGAAATAGGCTAATTCCATGCAATTCATACTCACAGCGGATGACATGGAGATTATTTTTTTTCCCTCACTGCCAAAACATTTGTCAAACTCATTCTTGAATTTCTGTGGATATATAAACAAAGAAACAAAAAAATTCTTATAATTTATCTGTGTAAATTTAAACAAAAAAACAAATGTATCCTTAAAATATTGCATTTATCTAAACATAAAAATCATTTCAGAAATTTGGCTGCAAATCTATAATACTTTATAAAAGAATCAGTCTTTACAAAATTAGAACTACACCATTTTCATGCCAAAAAATCTGAATATTCTGATTAAATCTGAATGAATGGCATGTCTGTATATATGTTCCTTTTTACTCCAGCATAAGACAAGACAATAGTGTTTCATTATTTCATAAATGGAAATTCCATTTTACTTTAAGAATTATCACAAGCCACAAGGTGTGACGTATGATGTGAATAAGTGATTTAGGAATGCGAAAATGAGTACTCTTTGCAATAAGAGGGTTTCTAGTTCTTGATTTCAAAATCTCAATACCAAATGCAGAACTAGATGTAGATTATACATAGATTCTAGATATAGACCAGAATTAAACTTTGGCATAGAAATATATTAGCATATTTATAATTTACTAAAATAGGACCATGCCCTAATGTTATCTCTTCAATCAAAATTTAAATCTAGACTAGATCTATACTATATCTCTTTTGGCTGAAAGAATCAAAATCAAATTTATAGGCCTAAATCTGTCATTAAGCTTTAAAGGTTCTCCAAAGCATGTTTGTTCTTACCATGAAAATCATGAAAAATGTCTTAGGTTGAAAATGGTGATTGTTTAAACTAGATATCTCTTTTGACTAGATCTGGTCTTTCAGCATTTCTTGCATTGAGGCTTAATTTTCATATTGTGTTTGTTTAATCATTGCAAGAAACACTGCAACAGGTCATAAAATCCTCCAATCACACTCAAAAGTCAATGCCCAGCTTCAATTCCTCCTTCCCCGTCCTATTTGACAATGAAATAAATCCCAACCAGCAGAGGTCAATGCAAGGAGCCTTTTTGACTCTTTACATCATAACAGGGTTGAACCATGCAACCACTTCACTTTCATTTTTACTTTCTGATTGCTTATATGGAGACAGATCTACTTCAATATTTTATCTACTTAATTCATCACTGTGCCTTCTCTTTTAAAGATAGACAATATCACGCAATTTCAGGCATTAGATTAATGATATTGCTGATATGAAATATTCTCTTTTTACATCATAAAACAACAACAAAAATGGAAAAGTCCACAATGGTATTAAGATACATTAAAAGAAATTAAGTGATTGTGATCATGGCAAATTTAAAACCAAATTGGGCAAATATTCATTGGCCCGAGACATTTTCATATAACTGGCAGTGGAGGCTTACTTAAGGACACATGATTTCATATGAAACCATTAGCAAACTGACATCTGAAAAAATCGTCCAGCAAGCCAGGAACACTAAAAACAAATTTATTTCACCCGTAAATAAGCATTTTTACATTTGCGAAATTCTTGCGATAATCCCCCATTGGCACACTGTTAGAAGTAGAAGTGGAGCTCTCAGAGAAAAGTGTATCTGGAGCTACTTGATTGGTGTTGAGAAGAGCATTGTACATTTTGAGATAGGATCTCTTTATCTCTTCAATATCTTTCTTTTTGGCCTGCAACATTTTCTTCATCTCATCTGCCCAGTCCTGTTTTAAAAAATTGTCAGAAAGAAAGAAAATAAGCATGTGAAGATTCCAAAAGGGAAGGAAACTATTCCTTTATATCATCTGAGTAACTCATGGCTAAAATTTATATACATATCAAGACTCAAAAGCCTTTTCTTCATTTATAATAAAGAGAGAGAGAGTTGCAACACGTTGGTACTTAATGAACAATTTCATGTCATATTGATACAAT
>JASKDV010179956.1:0-31400 GCA_032466395.1 Aegires albopunctatus
GTACTCATTTTTTCTCAATTGTACTCATTTTCAAGACTGATTGTACTCATTCTCTTGGGTTGGGGTTGGCATCTCTGCAGTAGGGATGAATTATTATTTTTCTCAAGGAAAAACCAGATTTTGAAGCAAGGCTTGTATCTGAGACTTATGTTACATGAAGTTACCCATTCAGCAATCTAGCTTCCTATTTTTTACTTGATAATTCTTTGATAAATTGGATAACTGAAAAGGTCCTAGATTTTTATATACAGTACTCTTTGGCTTATAACCTGACCCACAGTTAACACAGCTACCGGGTTATTAGCTGGAGTGGGTTATTAGACGTAAATATGCAAATGAAGGTTAAAGGGTATTTTTTGTATTACTCAATTATGCCCCTTTTTCGCAGCATAAACGGACATACTGACATGACCCTGTTGCCCTGTTTCGAATACCTTCTCGTGTTAACAGGACTATTTCTCTATGTTACTGCAACAAATGTCTTGTTAACATATATGTTGGATTGCTGACGCTGAGTGTAAGCATGATAAGCTGTTTAGAGAATGTTTAAAATTCCTCCCCCTGACCATTTCAAAATCAATGATGATTGGCTACAAAAAACAACAACGTAGGACTATCCCACAATCAATGCATTTGACGATAACGAATCATCTATCGGAGCATGACATGAGTCCTTTCTTTCGGACGCTTGTCGCTGTCTCTGAGATTCTCTCTCTTGCGCCATTCATCAGCACCACATTGAATAGGAGAGACAGCATTTTGCATAACTGTGTGACCATCCGTCTAGCCTTCCACACATGGGTGGTGTTCGTCCTTTGTTCTTTTACTTACAGCGGTGCATTGCATTTAAATAAGTCTATGGAACGACCAAGGCGTGATTAGATCTAGCTCTGTCATAAAGAAATCTGATAGACTCATAGATTATCTGTTCTTTCAACACATTAGAGAGACTTGTGCTTTGATATAGACAATGGGATGTCATTAAACGTGTTAGTAGAACTGAACTAGTTTACAATCAAATGAGTTTGAATGTGTGATATTTTTTATTTTTTTAAATTGCTTTGCCCGATAGACCGGGTTATAAAGCGAAGTTCTCGTCTGAGGACGGGTTTTAAGAGTGGTGTTTTTGATAGGAAAATATTCTGTTGCATTAAAAGGGCGGGTTATTAGGCGAAGTGGGTTATTAGAAGGTGGGTTATAAGCAAAAGAGGACTACTAGGTAATACGGGATGAAGCACCCAGCTCACAGAGTGGAAGTTTAGATTTAATGTTAAAGAAACTTAAAAATTCAGTTGAAAGCTTGGATACAGAAGTCAGATAATCCAAAATTTACTTAATTTTAAGTTTGCAATGAGTGAGGGTTTTTGTTCCCTCTTTGTTACATTCGGACTGATAATTTGAATTATTATCTGGTTGATTTGCTGAATTCGTAATCAAAATGGTTATTCTTTGGAAATCAAAATTTAATTACCTGGTCCCCAGACCTCCCTAGCATTACAGAAAACACATTCAGGCCAGGCCAAAATTACAGAATTTCAAAAATTGACATTAAATTACGGTAGGCCCACAGACTTCTGAGATAAATTTATTTTGACTATGGGGTCACTTTATATCTACCAATAGACAGGTCTTTTGTACTTGTTTCTATCAAGCCAACATTCAAGATGCCAAAGTTGACACATGCAGATCTCAATGTAGATTTAGAATCTTTAAAACATTAGATATTGAACCGTCTTTGAAGAAAAGGAAAGTTTTATCACCATTTTTTAAGACAATTTTCATGTTAACGCGACCATGATATGTATTCATTTTTTAATTTTTGTGAAGTAACCGTCTCATTACATATATTTTTTTCAAATTACAAAAGAATTATGTAGTGATAACAGAATTTTGAATTTCAAATGAGGGAGGTCTGGGTTCCACTTTAGGCCTAGTAAAAGTACATGTCTGAAATATTGGATGAGTGATATGAGGAGATGGGGTTAGAAAGAGACTAGAGCAGGATTAGAGGCAAGCTTGTCATTGTCATCACCAATGAATAATATTCATTGTCAATGTAATCCAACATCGTTTGTGCTTTACTATAGGCCAAGGACATTCATATAGGCTCGCCCACTTCAATGAAGACCGGGCCTAAATGATGGATGAGGAGATAAATTGAAAGTCTAGGCCAGGCTAGCCCTTGATAAATATTGTATCTTTTAATTCTTTTTTCTCATTAGTTTGAAGCAGTTGCATAATATTGTACATGACTGTATTAAATATAAATCTTTAGCTGACTTAGTCATTTGTTTTATTACTTATTTTGAGTCTAATATGAGAACAATATCTATTTTAAGGTAAAGTTTGAAAGTGTTTTGTGGTCTTATAAAATGTAATTAAAAATGTTATGATATTTCATGATCGTATGAGGCATATCATTGCAATGACTCTCATTTAATTTTTATTCTTTTAGTATCTCGGAGTTTATTGATGTTTTTAATACATCATTTTTATGTGCACATTGCCACAGTATGACTATTTTATTCCATTCATCATTCCAGATTCAGAACCTTGCTCTAGCAAAGATGATTACTATGCCAACTTGAATAGTGTTGCTCGAAAGGATGGAAGAAAGAAATCATTTGTTGACTCTTGGCTTGAAAAAGATGGTGTAAAGACAAACTCGTTACATTGTTTCGTTGGCAGTAATAAAGGTGTGAGTCAAAGAGAAATAACATTTGGTCCTGACGCAACGAGGTTCAAAAGAAAAACTTCCATCATTTTCCAAAAATTAGAGCACTTCTCTAATTCGAAGTCAAGTAAGGCTGTTGATAAACAAGACTTAAAAGCTCGAACAATTGCAGATCCCAGTAGACATGGTAGTTGTGAGGACGCAAAAAATCCTCTCGTTTGTCAGGTTCCGTCAAAGAAAATTGAGGTTGGTCAGAAAACAGAGCTGCAGGACAATTACCCATTTCTTTTCCTACTCGAAAAGCTTGTCAATCAACACAATGAAAATCCAAACTTTCCCGAACAAGATTCGTCAGACCATTGTCCTGCTCTTAAACAAGCTAAAGTCTCCTCTTCCCCCTCACCTCAGGAAATAGTACCCATGACCAGCAAAATAGGAAAGACAAAAACTGCTTCTGGCATTGTGAGACAGAAAAACAGAGCCAAAGTTCGACAGAAGAATTATGACAGAAACCAGTGTTCAAATAAAAATTCATCTAGGAAAGCTGCACCTACAGAAAAAACGTTTGGGAAGGTAGAGAAATTATGGCCTTCAGCAATGGCACCTGGAACTTCGTTTGAAAAGGCTAATTACAAACTTAATGAAAACCCGAAAGTGGATGACATGGAGTTTGTTTTTGATGTATTTGAACCTGATGCTTTCAAGTCTAAAAATGAGAACAACATTACTGATTACATGTATGACATGCTACAGAGACAAGAAAGTGAAGAAGGATCAGAGAGGATTCGAGCTGACATGGATGGAATGAGTTTATCCAGCCCAGATCTTTCAGAAAAATGTAATGTGAGGACAAGCAAAGAGGAAATGGACCAGACAGATGACTGTCAAATTCTAGATGTAACAACTAAAGATAAACCTTCCAAAGAGAATTCTGTCTCTCCAGGTCTGCCAAATTTTGAATTAATTTCATAAGAAAGAACTAACATTTGATAGGTTGGAAAAATGTTGAAATCAATTTTTACAATTGTATTGAAGTGTTCAAATATTGTTTCATGATGCATATAGAGGATTATTATGTTGACTGTAATTTTCTGGCTGTAAACTTTTCTTTTTGTTTTGAATTTTAAGATAAATATCTAATGATTTCAATGTAGCATTTTATTTTGATTATTAGATCATTTTGAATATTAGCTGTAAGTATTTTTTGCTAATAGGTGCTCGCTATTATTTCAAACTTTTATTTGATCTTCATTACTTTATAAATGCCATAACTCAGCTGTCATTGAAATCTCCTGCAATTAGAGTGGCAATATTTCATGGGAAGCAAACAATGTGTTGTTTTGTTTTTTTTCATGCAAGGAAATTATATTTGATTTTAGGCATCAAACCTTATTGTAAAATAATCCCTAAAATGATTTATATTATTGCCAGAAATTAATGTGAGATTCAGAAATGTGAAAGATCATATTTTGTGATTCTCTAGGATATAACTAAAATTGAGTCTTGGCAGTTTTCTCTGACATATATAATGATTTAGTGTCTGCTTGTGGCTTCATGTATAGATATTGTTTATATTCATGATTTTTTTGTTCTGATATCTGTTCAGATATCTGTTTGTAGTTAATTATAAAATAATTTTATCAATTTACAGATTTCATTTTTGCTATTAGCTTACCACCATTGGAAAAATAAGTAGGATAGAAAAGATGATTAGGTTCACACAATAAAATACTTGTAAGTATTCAAAATTTCACATCAGGCTAGGATTACTTGATATTTCCTCAAATAGCTGTTGGCTTTGAATATATGAACTGTTGTGAAAAGAAAGTTATAATTGTCTGCACAAGTTTTTTTTTTAATGATATGAAATGTAAGTTGGACAAAAATGCTGATCATGAAGGCATGATTGTGCTATATCATTTATTTTAGAAATTGGAAAATGAAAAGGGATTATTTGCATCAGTGTACTGTTTGTGGCTGTGATTCCTTAAAAACATTTCTTTATTTCTTACTATGACCTCTTGAATTTTTAATTTCTGAAATTTTCAATTATCCTTCAGGATTTTACCAAAGGTTGTGACTCATTCATGACATGTTTAACATGCGTTCATTTTTTCCTTAATCATAAGCATGCAAAGTAACTATGTACATTTCATCTTTGATGAGAGGAAATAGAAAAGAAATTTATCATTGATTTTTGTTTAAACTAGAGTGGTGTGTGGAATTGAGTTGAATATGGAATTTGTGTTAGTTTTTCCACTTATGTATCTAACTTTCCATTTTCATGTATTTTAAAACTAGATGAATGATGCAGTTATTAACAATTTTTACAATTTGATAATTTACATTACATGTGACATCACAATGTGCAATGATTAAGAAATGACACAGCTTAGCATTTCAAGGATGGGAGCTTCTAATGTTCACTAGACGTTTTCTTCACCAGTATGATTTAACTCCACTGGACCTGTTTTTTGTAGTTGTTATTCATCTTAAGCTCTCTTATCCGGTTAATTATAATCTATTCATTCTCTACTTTTCTCATCCTGTTTTGCCTATTCTTTCACACTCTTAGCATACACAGAAGACTCTATTGTGTAGCAATAAAATCATAATCGCAGAATAACAAAAAAGGTTTTAAAGTCATTTTTCAGTTATCAGCAAACCATCACACCTATTGAAAGGCATGATTACCATCATTTCAATTGTCTGATCCAAGAGATATCTTATCTTCATGAACACATAGTGTGACAATAGCACCCATGTCCTATTGGTATTTCATTTCTTGATTTACCCTAAGGGATGATAAGTCAGTACATTATGACTAGACTTTAATCTAAAGGCATTACGACTAGACTTAATGTTTTTACTTATTCAATCTTAGTTAATTAGGTTCAGGTTTCTTGATGAAAGGGAATCGGGAAATGTAAATAAACCCTCTCAAAATTGATCTGCTCAGAGCTGTGGGTTAATCATACATAGAACACTGGTCAAATATTCTCACACACAGACAGCATTGGCTAGGGCTTGTATTTAAATGAGGGTGGTCCTGCTGAAAGATATTCAAACTTACTAACAACTTACCCCACATATAAAAGAAATGGAGATGAAGGCAATTGATGAAAGATCGTATGTAATATCTTTTGTATCACTCAAGATGACATGATATAAGGATTTATCTCATAGACAATTTGAACATTGAACCAGGGTCAGAGGAAATAACATTAATTTTTTTAAAGCTTTCTGGAAGCAATAACATGTACATAATTTTTCAAAAGATGGAAAGGTGCATGTTCTTACTTTCTCAACCCTTTTCATTACTTTAAGTAGTTGAGTTTTTTTATTTCATCATTTAACATTCCCTCTTCAGCCTGCAAAGCATAAGGTAACAATGCTCTCGATGGTGCCATGATAGAATACATGTAATAGAATATTTTCAAAGTTAAAAGATTTCAACTTTCTTAAATAGATTAGTTTAGTTTGAACATTTGTAACATAACTTTTCCATTCTAAGTTAATATTAATTATAATATTCGTAAATATTTGAATGCTGAAACTTGCACTACTTCTTCATCATTGATGCTTATTGGGTAAATAGATGATTTGGTCTGCCTGTAATCAATTAATATTAATTCCTTCATTTTTCAACATTCAATTTCAATTGCTTTTCTTGACACCATTTTTTTAACCATGCCATAGTTCTTAACTCACTGGAGACGTTGCATGCAACATTTGTGAGCACCATTTTTCCCCCCGAGAGGCGGTTCACGCACCTCCTGCGAGCACCAGTTTCGGATTTTTTAATGCAAAAAGTATTCTCGCAAATGCTGCGAGCACCATCTTATATCGAGCACACACCATTTGTTTCGTTTCATGCAAAGTTTCACCAGAATCGGTTGGTAACTTCTTTAGTTATCATATCGGAAGTGAAGCCTATTTACTTCAACTTTCATTCCTGAACAGATGTTATATCAAAAAGTTCAAACAGCAAAATTTAACTAATTTTTAAAAAATCATAAAAAAACCCAACCCAAAACAGTTCTTACCTTTCTGTTTTCTGTACCTTATTGTACTTGTTTAGATCTGTTATGTGTGTAAATATGGTGGCTGTGTGACTTTAGGATGTGTATTGTTTGATTTTTTGAAATACCCCCAAAGAACCCAGTCTTCAGCATATGTAGACCCAAAGTAGGCCCAGTCTCCAGTGAGTTAATACTCTTCGTCATCTTTATTAATTCTAATCAGTCCTTGAATTGTTAAATCATAAATCATCAGCAAATTTATTATGTTGGGTCAGATTTTCTTTATCAATTTTGCATTCATTAGTATATAATATGAATAGTACTAGTGATAAAACACAGTCTTTAGGAGCCCTTGCAAAGAGTGTACATTGATGAGTTGCACAAGTTGTGCACAATTGATAAAAAAATCCCAATTCAATGCTATAATTTGATGATGGTCTTTGATATCTATAAGTTTACGAACTGATATTCATGATGATTGGTATTGATGGATGATAAAAAGTACAAAAAGAATACAGCAGAAAGTAGTTGGCCAATCAAAATGTAGTTACTGTATTCATTTTAATGAACCAGAAGTAAGAGTTATATGAACACATTTGGCATTCTCACTACTCGGTGGAATTTATATTTTTTGTGCATTATATCATGGGCTTGTGCCTGAGTAGGAGGCATTTTAATCCATTCATTGTTTGTCACTTCTTACTTACCTATGCCCATCGCTCCTCCTGGAGAATAGGCTGCCAACAACAGTCCTCTATCTTGGGCAATCTTCTCAACCTGTTTCCAGTTGTATCCCAACTTTCTAGTGTCTGCCTCAAGTTCACGGTGCCAGGTCAGGTGATTCTCCGCTGTCCTCTCTTTTACTTTCCCTGAGGATTCCATGTTAGTGCCCACCTGGTGATGTTACTGAAAGGTTTCCTCAGGGTATGCCCAATCCATCTCCATCTTCTCTGTCGGATTTCATCATCAGCTGAATGCTGGTTAGTGACCTGCCATAATTTTTCATTGCTGATAATCTCAGGCCAATGAATCTCAAGGATTCTTCTCATACGTCTATTCGTGAAAGTTTGGACTATTCTGATGGTGGTTTTTGTTGTCGGCCATGTCTCTGCTCCATACAGCAGCACTGATTTGACGTTTGTGTTATATAGGATGAGAGATTCAGAGAGACAAAAAGCAAAAAATTTTACACTCTCATCTCAATATTTCTTCCTCTCATTGATTCTATTCTACTAAACCAAAGATTGTTACACTCTCCGCTCAATATTTCTCCCTCTTACTCATTCTCTTCAACCACAGCAAAATTGTTATGCTCTCATCTCAATATTTCTCTCTCTCACTCATTCTCTTCAACCAAAGCAGAATTTTTATGCTCTCATCTCAATATTTCTCTCTCAGTCTCACGCATACTCTTCCACCACCATCCCCCTTTTTACACTTTTTGAAGGGATCCTTTGGTTTCCTTATTTACTTCATTAGCCACCAATACAGTGATCCTTCATTCATTTATTCTTTTCTGCTCGGGTGACTTTTCAGGTTTTTGATCATTTCTTATGTCCATTGGCTAATTGCAGTGTTTGGCAGGAGGAAGAAAATCACAGTTCAAGAAATCCATGTAAGAAGGTTGTTCTCTGTTGATATCTTCCAACATCAGGGGAAACATTTCATTCTTGGCATCCAGCAATTTAATACCATTCTTCTATGTGGTCCTCAAAGATTCCCATAATCATCCAATTATTGGTAGATTGGATGTAAAAAATTTTTAAGCTTAAAATGTCCCATGGAAAGCGTCAGAAAAACTTGTATTTCCCAATGAAAAAATAGATTTCTTTTTGTGTGTGTTCATGAGCATTGAAAGTCTTTACTTTGTTTTAACAAATGCATATTCATGTAGTCTCTTCATCATTTCAAAATGATATCCTTGTTATAATGATATTGTTGGTTCAAGAAACTTCTTGTTTTAAATTCTCTGCTGCAATCACATACATAGCATGTTTCTTGTCATGTTATAATGTTCTTCCCTTGCTCTAGATTGCGTTGTTTTGTTACCTATTTGGCCAACATTCAAAAGGGATGAATACTTCCTTCCTTCATCGAGATGTAGAGGCCCCTAAAAGGAGGATCAGTCTATATTTTACGTCAAAATGAGTGGAGTGCGACATTAGTTACAATATAATACGCCCCAAAGGGCCATGACCAGAGTGTAAGTTTGATCTGTATCAGGGGCAGTTCAGAATTTTCTTGAATGTTGCTGGATCTCCAGTTTCTGCTGCTTTGGATTGCACCTGTTCCACATACGAACCTCAGACGGAAAAAAAGAATATAAGTATGTGTTTTTTCTGGCGTAAGGAATGGTCAGTCTGTTGGTGTGTCCTCTTGTGCTCCTGGCTGACGGTTTTAGTTTGACACTGTTTGGAAAGCTGACGTTGATTTGTTGATGATAAATTTTATAGAGTGTAGTTACTTTGTCCTTCCTTCGTCGGGCCCTTAGAGTTTTGAGGCCCAGCCTGTTCAGTAGGCCTGATGCGCTGGTATAGGGTGAAAAGTCACCACACATTCTCCTTGCCATTCTGTTTTGAATCATTTCCAATGCTATAATGTCATTTTGGTGGTGTTGGTCCCACACGACTCTAGCATATTCAAGTATTGGCTGCACCATCATTTTGAAACAGTGCATTTGGATGGAAGTCAGGCATCCTTTTAAATTGCGACAGACAAACGCGTTAGTTTTGTTAACTTTAGCTGTTATTGCTATGTGAGCAAGTTCTTTGTTATTTCTTTTCTGAGGTATTTTATAGATTCTACTCTTTCTAGAGTGTGGTTATGAAGTGTGTAGTCGTATAGGGGTGCGTTTATTGGAAATGGTTAAGGTATTGCATTTCGTTAAATTGTATTCCATCATCCATTTAATTCCCCAATCTTGGAGTTTTTTAAGATTGTTGTTGAGATCGATGCAGACCTGATCAGTGTGGATGTGTTTGTATAGTACTGTGTCGTCTGCGAAGAGTCCTGGGTTTGACTCTAGGTTGTCTAACAGGTCATTGATGTTGATCAGAAATAGTGTAGGTCCAAGCAATGAACCCTGTGGTACGCCAGAGGAAACTAGGCTGATATCAGATTTCTGACCACGAACAACGACTTCTTGGGTTGGTCCGCTCAGGAAAGTACATACACCATTTCATGTGCAAGTTCCTTGGCCTTATTCTTTAAGATAGGCTGGTGCACCATTGTTGTAGTTTTGACTTGGTCAAATTGAATAAAGCATCTTCAGTATTGTCAGTGTTAAAATCAAGATAAGCAGCGTATCTAGGACAAAGCTGGTTGGTGAAACAGCACCTTATAGATTCTGAAGAATCTCTCAAACGTTTCAAGAATGCAGTACAGGAGAACTCTCTCTGTGGTCCATTACTCAACGAATTGTTGAATAGACTTCAAATTTACCATTTGACATGTGATTTAACTCACTAAATATAATTCACATGTACATTTGATTTACCATTTGACATGTGATTTAACACACTAAAATATAATTCACATGTACATTTGATTTACCATTTGACATGTGATTTAACACACTAAAATATAGTTCACATGTACATTTGATTTACCAATTGACATGTGATTTAACACACTAAAATATAGTTCACATGTACATTTGATCTACCATTTGACATGCGATTTAACACACTAAAATATAATTGACATGTACGTTTGATATACCATTTGACATGTGATTTAACACACTAAAATATAGTTCACATGTACATTTGATTTACCATTTGACATGCGATTTAACACACTAAAATATAATTGACATGTAAGTTTGATATACCATTTGACATGTGATTTAACACAACAAAATATAGTTCACATGTACGTTTGATTTACCATTTGACATGTGATTTAACACACTAAAATATGATTGACATGTATGTTTGATTTACCATTTGACATGTGATTTTAACACACTAAAATATAATTCACGTGTACATTTGATTTATCATTTGACATGTGATTTTAACACACTAAAATATAATTCACGTGTACATTTGATTTACCATTTGACATGTGATTTTAACACACTAAAATATAATTCACGTGTACATTTGATTTACCATTTGACATGTGATTTAAATACACTAAAATATTATTGACATGTACATTTGATTTATCATTTGACATGTGATTTTAGCACACTAAAATATAATTCACATGTACGTTTGATTTACCATTTGACATGTGATTTAACACACTAAAGTATAATTCACTAACTCACTAAAATATATGCACATGTACGTTTGATTTACCACTACAATCCTCCATTTATTCATTTTTCTGATGATTGTATCGCACTTAAAGACATTTAAATAGCCCTTTAGGAATTATTAAAGATGCATATCATTTCATATCATATTTAATTTTAATGGATCACAATTTAGGCTGTTGGCTTTTAACTAACATATCTAAAAGAATCAATATGAATAATAAACATTGTCAAGAGATAATTACAGCAATAATTATTGACATGGGTAATGGTTTAAAGTGCATGATTTTCAATTAATATCATTCATCAAAAATACATTAACATTTATTATCGTGAGGTTCCATCTCCAAGGCGATCTTAACAACATTGATAAATTATGAATTTTTCAATAATAATTAAATTGAATTGAATGTTAAATTGAATGATATTGTGATAGCTTTTGACACATTGATATTCTACTCCCAATCCTAAACAAAGTAAATTTGGTTTAGATAGAATTAGAAAAAAAACATGTAGATTGCTTTCAATATCAGTATGCTCTTTGTCTTTCTTATAGGCCTAATTAATATGTTTTACATTGCACAATGTGTTTGTCACTCTATGTAAGATTGAAATATAAGTACACATGCTGTTAGCATGTATATGCTTTTCTTTCTGTACATAACTTAAAATCCATCAGAAATCTTTTTTTTTATTTTTTATTAATTCACCGTCTTCCCAATTGACAAGGACTTAAGATTGTTCATACATATACAACCATGAGTTTAATTGAGTTATGTGTATGTATTTTATGTGTAAGTGCACTTGGTAACTGTGACTTGAATGTTTATATTGTTTATTTGTATATTGTTTCATTTTAAACTATGTTAAAAGGTTCAGATGCAACGTTTCCCAAATGGATTGAATGACAGATATGTAGAAAATTAAGATGAAGGCATTAAAAAAAAATTATAACATTTTTTAGTTTTATTTGGCTGTCTCATTATTGATGACACTTCTCTCATTTTTTTTTCTCTCTCTCTTTAACTAGATTTAATTCTTTCAAGATTATACACCACACATTGGTACACAAAGGTGTTTGAAAATGTTTGATTTAGCACCCAAAGCCCATCTTTGATAACACATTTTCTTGTACATTGCTTACATAATCATACTGTATACGGTAAGCTCATTGTTCACTTATGAGTGTAATCATCACCTTCTCCATTTATTAAACATAAGGAGTTGAATTGAAGTCCCAATATTGTATTCAAATGTAATGTAAAATATTTTTTTGTAAAAGAATATGTAAACACACTGCCAAATGAAATGTGTTCTATGTTAAAATGTTTATAAAATTTTGAAATAATATTCCATAAACCCATCCAGTGTTTTAATATGATCTCTTGTCATTATCTAATGAGATGTTTAAAAAAAAAAAGTTTGAATAAGTTTATGATTTTTGTATGATATTGCTATTTGGCCAATAATTATTTATTACATAATGGGGTACTGCTTTGTCCTCTTTCTATAAATAGCTGAAAAACTCAAATAATAGAACAGACATCATGATCTATTTTAGGCTCAATCAGGGACATTTAATGAAGCTTCAAAGCAGTTGACATATATTTGCTTTTTCCTGGGAAGTCTTATTTTAGTGAGGTGGATCATATTTTGCCCTTAGTATTTCATCAGTAGCTCTCTGTTCATTTTTGTTTGATCATGGTTGTCATGACTGCTGTATTTCATATTAGCTTTCATTGATTTATCTACTGAAATATTCACTTGATGTATTAAAGGAGTTTCCTTTTCACATCTATTATATTTGTATAGAATTGTATGGAAGTCCTCATCATCATTCATATTTTTTATATTCTTTATATTTCTTCTTCTTGTTTATAATTGATTTTAGTTTTAGACGCAAAATCTGATTTATCAGCTATCAGACACAGGTAAGAATGCATCTACCCTCCTGTTGGCTGTTAGGAAAGAGATGGCTTGACTGTAGCTAGATTGTCCCTCAAAAGTCCCAGACTTGAAAAACATAAAGACAATAATATAGATTGAAGTATGTCCCTCAAAAATCCCAGACTTAAAATATAGAGACAATAGTATAGGTTGAATTATTTTCTAACAGTAGAAATAGGGTTTTCACGCACAGAAAATGGAATGAGAGAAAACAGCAACATAACTGACTTTGAATTTAGATAATAGCAATTCATGATCCTTATTTTTATACACATGTGCAAGAAGGGAGCATCTCAATGGGGAATTAAAAGGGAGTGAATTTTTTTTAGACAAGTATTGAGGCTATTATAGGACTTTAATATATAGGGACTACTACATTTTCTTCTTAATGGGTATAACACTCATAAATGTATGATGGTCTGTTAAAAGCTAGTAATTATATTGTTTTAAAAAAGATGCTGTGGTAGAGATATCCTTAAGTAGTAGATGAATAGGACGGTGAAACACAAAAAGAAATTCATTTAAAGTAATCCTATTGAAAATCCCTGAGATTGTGATGAGAAATTGACTTACAGATGATGAATTTGGGAAGAAAAAAGAAGATGGTTAATTTTACCTTTCTCTAATTCATTTTTAATTGTTTGTGTATTCCAAAAATATCATAAAGGATTATTGTAATACCATCTTGTTGAAAATATACAGCTCTTATACACCTTGAAATTCAAGGATCATTTAGTTGTTTTACATAATACTCATTCCATTGGCAGTGTATCTTTATTAAGACTGTATTATTAGGAAATAAGATCCTAGATATAGACTTAGATATATATTTGAATTTAAACCTCAAACACCAAGGACACTATTATAAAGGTAGAGATGAAAAAGGCACCTTTGTCCATGTCAAGAAAAAAATGGAAGCTGTTTTATCTTCATCAATTAAAGCGCAGTATGTACCCCTATATGAAGTTTGATATATACTGGTTTTCATTTCATGATGGCAATAGTAATACTATTACAATAAATGCAGTGGATATTTCTTACTTCTATACAATTTACAATAAATGAAGTTGACATTTCAACTATACAATAAATGTATTTGTAGTGGATATTTCTACTTCTATACAATTTACAATAAATGTAATGGTTATTTCTACTTCTAAACAATTTACATTAAATGTAGTAGTTCTCTATATCTTTCTTTATTTCTCTGGTTTACATTCTTTAGGGTTTTCGATAAAAGTTAAGATTTACAATTGAATATTATGTATATTTCTACTTCTATACAATGAATGTAGTAGATATCTCTACTCTCCATATCTTTCTTTATTTATCTGGTTCATATTCTTTGGGGATATTGGATAATATTGCTACTTTTGATGTAGTATCAATGCCCTCCTTTGCCTAGCCGTGTGTCATTTCATCAATTATTCCTCCAATGTCATGTTTACAAAAATTGTTTGATGAATCATCTGTTAAATTCATATCTTTCGACATTATTAGACAAGATGGAATTCACAAATAATGACAGAACTGATTTGTGCCTACTGACTCGCTCAAGAAAACAGCCACTTTTTTGTTCATGTATGAATCAATATCTCAGTTATACATACAATTTGCCATGTCCATTCATCAGTACTTTTTTTCAATCTTAATTTAACTATTATTCATAATTTTTTATCACATCTTGCTTCAATTACAGTGAAACCCGCTTAATTCGAATCCCTTGGGATATGGTGATGACTTTGAATTATCGAAGTTCAAATTAGGATTTCAATCCCAAGTTGCTAGTATTTGATCAATATTGCTAGGCTTAGGCCACCTGGCTGCGGAATTTTGACTGCTTGGCGTTTTAATAATTTACTGTACTATTTATTATGAATATTAATAATAAGTCAGCCTTATATTATTGTGATTAGGGCCCCAATTTAGGATGGATTGAAGTTGAGATGTTCTTTATAGTCATTAATACTATGAAAATTCAAATTATGACTTTGAATCATCAAAATCAGACCAGAAATTGTTAGAATTTGTTAATGATTTTTTAACAAAGCCAAAGATAAAAAAGACCTAGATTTTGAGGTAACATCGAATTATCCAACAATTCAAATTATCCAAGTGTAAATTATGTGGACTCCGCTGTATTTGGATAGATTGGTAGTTTTTGTTCTTAAAGTTAGATGTCAATTCTTTGCATCCCAGAAAACTGCAGCCATTCGCTTTTCACAGAGGGTTGAACTTCGGATTTTCTTTTCGAAGGATGCTGCTTTCAGGTTATGGAATCCTTTTCCATTTCTAGAGTGATGTGATGAATCATATTCATTGTAACATTGACAACTGGAATGTTCTTTTAAGATTTCTACCCCTTTGAAATAATAAAAGGTTTTGGCTTTATACCTAAGCCCTGAAAGTTAACCTATATCGGTTGTGGTCAATGGTAATTCAGATGCATTGATATCTGTTGTTATTTGGTAGAATTGGGGAGGATAGGTCAAGAAATCAGTAATCTGTAGAATTTAGTGTTTATCTGTACTCATTTACAGTTTATGGTTGAAAAGATGTAGTTGTTTTGAACATGCTTTAGAAATCCGTGAAAGGAATTCTCACGTAATTCTTTGGGGTGCTTGCCATAATGTAACAACATTAATTTGTCTGTAAAAGTAAATTACCCTGTTGTTTGCTGGTAAGTATATCACTCATTATATTTCCATTCCAAAATCCTGAACTTAGAGCTGATTGTATATTCACTTTCATTGTCTACTGTGGTGGTATAATGGTTTTCCCTTATGCCCAAAAGCATTTTTTTGCCTCTTCAAGTGTCTTGACTGTCGTAAGCACCAAAAACTTTCTCAATTTTTTCCCTTTAGTTATCTTTGCTTTCACGTTTTTCATTCTTCAGCTTCCTGTTTTCCTCTTTAAGAATGTCGACATCTTTTCTTCTGAAGGCGGAATATTTGTCTCTTAAAAAGGGTTTTAATTTGCTGGTTACAAAAGGTTTGTGATTTGGATTAAATACCCGACATGTAGCGGTTGAAATATTGCCTACACAGAAATTGGTGCATTTGGTGAAAGTGTCTATCAATTCATGGATTGAGGAGTAAAAATTTTCAAAAAAGTGACTGGTTTGTAGAATCAAATCAATCTTGGAGTCATTCAGTGCAATTGTTATCAAGGGCTTTTATCATATTCCTCTCTTCCTCGCTTGTTTTAATGAGAGATCTGTATTTTGATATGAGATGGCTCATATTGTGATCCGAGTTTCCCATCGGTGACAGTTGGCTACTTTTGTAACCATCTGGGATTTTCAAATAGCAAAAATCAATAGTTTTCTTTCCCCTTATATGGTGTCTGATGTACTGATCAAAGTTTGGAAGAGTGTCATCTATGGCGCAAGCCTTAAAGTTACTATTGATGATAATAAGACTATTAGGTGAGTTGCGTTGTATGTTTGTTTGATCAGCAATACCTTCCATCACTTTGGTTGAGGTGGTAAATGAACGCTCGAGGTCAATTTTCAAGATTAGCAATTCAATATGTGGCAAACATGTTGAGTGTATTATTTCAATGTTGTTATATGACAACATTTCTTGATGACATCAACACACATGCGACCCCAGTGATAAAAAATATCACAGATAACTTCAGCTTTATGTTTGATGATATCAACAGTCTAAAACATTAATAACAACGACATGATCGTAATCCATTTAAGATGACAAAATAATACAAGCTGATGTGAACTCTTTACCACTGTGCAGAGCCGGAAGAAGTTTTGTTCCTTAACCTATTGAAAGGATAAAGCTAAAGGTGGGCCTATTACTGAGTGATTAACAGACAGGATTCAGGAAAGGCCAATCCTGTATGGACTGGATTGCAACCTTGTGCATCATAGTAGAACAGTCAATGGAATGGAACTCCCTTCTGTTTATCAACTTCATAGATTAGGAAAAAACATTTGACAGTATAGACAGAATGTTATAGAAGCTACTCCTGCTTTATGAAGTACCCATAAAGATTTTTAACTTAGTGAATAGCTCATATGATTGCTTCGATTGTAAAGTAGTGCGTGAAAGGCATTACACAAAAAGTTTAAAAATCAGCACAGGTTTAGACAGAGCTGCTTACTGTTTCCACTCATGTTATGACTTGCCATTGACAGGACTATAAAAACCGCAATGTGTGGGAGAAGAAGTGGAATTCAATGGATACTATAGAAACAACTAGAAGATTTAAACTTTGCAGATGATATTGTCCTGCTATCCCACAGCCATCAGAAAATGCAAGAATAGATAAACATCATGGATGAAGTCTCCAGGAATATAGGAATGAAAGTTTGTCGTGGAAGAGTAAAGAAATGAGAACCAACACGACAGTAAAAACACACATTTATATCAGCATTACACCTTAGAAGAAGTTGAATCCTTCTTTTACCTGGGAAATATGATGGATAAGCAGTAAGGAACATTGGTAGATTACAAAACAAGAATAGGAAAGGCAAGACAGAACTTTAGAATTTTTCAGAAGTCTTCGACACTGTGCCTCATAGAAGAATACTCCAAAAGCTAGATAATAGGCTCGATTTGAGTAATAAAGGAAAAAGTCATTATCAATGACCTTGGGCAGAAAATATCAGATGAGACTACACTTATTATAATTGTTTGCCAATGACAATCTGCTGTTTAGAATAATTGATAAGTAGAAGATTGAGAAATTTTACAGAAAGACATAGATTTATTACTCTCAATACTCTTATGGGCAGATATGTGGCAAATGAAATTCCACCTTGACAAATATTATGCGCTGTCTATAACCAACAGCAAAACTCCAATCAAATGCAACAAAGAGACACCAGGACAACCCCATGAACAAAAGGACACAGTATCCTACCTTGTGTAATACATGTATGTATAATGGTTGTAAGGATTGGCGTGGACTTCTTAGTTCAGTTGGAAGGAATCATAGATGTTTATTCAATAAAAGTTAAAGGTTAAAAGTTATGATTACAATGTCATCGTCCATCGGTGCCTGTTACTACATTTATTACATCCCCCTTTAAAGAAAATGATAAATATATTACAAAGTTTAGTAGGGCTGGGCAAACAATAAATGTCCTATTGACTTACCTGATCAATGAATGAAAATGTGGAACATAAATGTGATAAATGTGAACTTTGCTGAAACATTAAGTAAAATAATAATAGTAATAGGGTTGTTAAACATTTGCCCACATGATATGAAATTAAATGATGGTAGATTTTATTCATAACGCGAAGCTTTAATCACTGCTCTACCACTTTTCGTTCGAAATGGTTCATTGTTTGTGATTATGTGAGAGTTAGAGTTAGGGTGATTGTTATGTGTGGCATTGTGGTCTAGTGGTAGACATTTGGGATGGTGATCGAAAGGTCCCAGGTTCGAATCCCGGTTGGGCACGATGTTTAGTTCTTGAGAAAGACTCTTTACATGCATTTCCTTACCGTTACTGTTACTGGTCCCGTAATCGTTGACGATCGTGGGGGTACTGCAGGTCAGAGCATCGTACCAGCCTTTTCCATTTTGAACAGTCATGAACCATTGCCTGTGTTTCACTAAAACTTCTCTGGGTCCACTCGGTGATCTTGTCAGTCCACCTTTTTCTCTGTCTCCCCCTCTTTCTTTTACCTGGTACAGTTCCCTGTAGAATAGTTTTTGACAAGCCGTCTGATCTTGTGATGTGTCTGTACCATCTCAGTTTTCGTTTTTTGACTGTGGTCAGCAGGTCTTCATTCTGTCCTAAATGCTGCTTAATGATGTTACGCATTTCCTCATTTATGAGATGCCAAGAATTCTTCGAAAACATTACATTTTTTTCTGCTTGTATTCTTTTTTGCGGATCCGCATTTAAGGTCAAGGATTCACATGTGTAGGGAAAGATGGAAAAGACTAGCGCATGTAAGAGTTTCAGTTTTGGTCTTGAGCCTTATGTTCTTAACTCTCCAAATTGTTTTCAGTTTGGCTAGTGCTGTTGTTGTCTGTGCCACTCTTAAAATAATTTCTGCCTTTGAACCCTCTTCATTGATGATGGAGCCCAGGTATTTGAATTGCTTTACTGTTTCAAGGTTTTGTCCATTGACTGCGATCTTGGTACTGATTGGTTGTTCACTGTTAGTCATGAGCTTGGTTTTCTCTGCACTAATCTCCATGCAGTACCTGACTGATGTAGTGTCAAGGCGGTTCACTAGTTTGTCAAGTTCTTCTTCGCTTCCAGTTAGTCTATATCTGTGGTCTTAACGGCATACCAAAACATTGCTGCTATTCCTTTATTTCTATTCTGACCAGCACAATTGTCTGAGAATGTGTGCACCTTTTTCTTTCCTTCTTTGGATTTTGTTTGCAGGTAGTGAAAAATACAGCTGCTTATTTCATTTGCACCCCTTTTAGCAATATATTCTGGCCACATATAACAATATCCTTCAGAGGAATCGAGTTCAAATACCGTCATGTTATACACTGCTAGCTTTCTAGCATACTAAAATGAAGAGGCTTGTCCGTAAGGACATTCTAGGACTCTCTGGAGATCAAAACAGGCACAACACGAGGTCTCGCTTTCAAAGCAAATTGTTTTATAGGAATCTTTAAGTTCCCTAGCCAACTGTTTGTGGGTAATGTGTACTTTCATGACATCTTCGCCTACAGAATTTGGATTGTTCTTGAAAGACAGGCACAGATCGTAATGATCCTTTTTTGGCCTATAAAACCCCAAATTGAAATATTGTTGAAACACATTTCTATAAGAAGACGCCTTTGTTTCTCCCTTTTTCTCACAATCCTTGCATTACAACCGGTACATTTCTTGGACTGATAAGGTTTCGGGCAGATATATTCTATTGCTTAATCACCTGCAGTAGTGAGATTCTACTGGCTGGAAACTTTTAATGTGCTGCCTGATCTTTTATTACGGTTGACTTTTTTTTGGTGATCGCGTTTTCTTCTTTGATCAGAAATTACGGTCTCTTGAGTATTTCTTGTATGGCACCGCAACGACGTGTAGACAGTCTTCTTTTAAGCCAAGAGTATCACGAAAGAACTCTTTACAAACAAATATCTCTCTTCCATCCTTTTTGAAAGTGTAGGCAATAGTTTGTTGCTGCCTTGATTGATGTTTGACATAAGTACGCTGGGGCACTTTACGTTTCACACAGTTATTGATAAAATGTCTGAGTGGTATTGTCACCTAGTTGCCAAAAAGAATGAAAAATTTCTTGTTATTCATTGATTTTAATTTCATTGTAACACTTTTTGGAGCAACCCTTACCGCATCCTAGCTTCAAGGCTCTGGCCTCCTTTTCATGACGACGACAGTCAACAAATGAGGATCCTTAGTCTCACCTCTTTTTCATTTCCTTTCTATCTGTTCCTCGACAGCGCTCAGTCATTCAACAGTTTCTGATGATGTACTGGCTACAACATTTTTCGCTGCAGTCATCTACAACCAACATGTCTGCTTCGTTGTGAGTGACATTTTCATCGGCATCCTTTCCACAAATGGCAGTTTGCATAGAAAAATCCAGGGAAGCTTATTCTTTCCTTGTCTGAGAGCCATCATGTGAGGATGAGGCTTGCTGATTATCTACGCTGAACCTGCTTTTTGCTCTCTCTATATTGATGAGTAGCAAGTCATAGCTTTCATTATCGCTACTAACATCTTTCTTCTTTCTTTTTTCAAGACATCATCATCGTTGCTTGACCAATCAGAGTTGGACAAATGAATTTCCTCCTCGCTAAGTGCATACTCAGATCCGGATGACATATCCAAATCAATCGACGCTTGCACATCAGAGGCAATGTTATTGACCACTTTTCTTGATCACATGAACTTAATCTGCTAGGATAGTGTTGAAATGTCAACAATCTGGTTGAAAGAATGTAACATAACACTATTCACTGAATGGTATATAACACAATGACACGTTTGGATACATGTATTAATATTTAAAACAGTTCTCAATTATATTAAAATTAATGAGCAAGCTTATGATTTGGCAAGAAATATTCTATCTGTTTCCAAATATTTTTTCCAGCACTTCACGCTTATCTTTGCTCAATCATAATTTCAATGACATATTTTCTCCTTCATAAAATAACTTATTAAACAACCTAGCAAGAATGAAAACTGACGTACTAGGATGGATTTCTACTACATATTGTTTAAAGTCTTTCCAGGACAAAATTAGGCTTTTCATTGTTATTATCAGTATTCTTCAATATTTATCTAGATACATTGTACTATATTTTAATAGAATTTGATAAAAACAATCCTTACCTCTTCGACTTCGTCCATATTATTACTGTCATATTCAACCGGGCTCTGCATGGCAAACAAACTTCACCTTTAAGCTTTTAGTATATTATTATCACGGGAACAAAATCACGTCTGCACTTCACAATTGATTTACAAGAAAGGGAAAATAGGGATGCATTTCAGAAGCTGGGCGATAAATCTTCTTGTCTATCACCTCCAATTAAGTATTAAATTCCATATCTACTCCTTCTTTGACCCCATAAACTAGGAAACACTCCCATAAAAGAAGGATATTGATATTCACGGCAATTTGAAAATAGTGCATGGTTGTTCTTTGTAACATGACTGACCTTGAACAAAAATGTTGTGATAAAACCCAGTAGGATGTGGCATACGGGAATCTTTCAAGTAAAAACAGAATGCAAAGTACTGTACTCAAATCCCGTATTGTACTATACCGGTTTCTTACTAACAATATGTTATATCTTTCTTTTAACATTTTCGTAAACCATTAAAGCTATAGTTATGATGATTTGAGACAAATTGTGCTGAAGTTTGAATACTCGATTATTGAAAAAAAGTGAAATTTGTACAAATGTGGCATAAGGGTTTCTTGCATGTAAGCGACAAACTGTTTCTCCTCCGTATTTTAGTAGTTCAGCTGGGACGTTGTCTACACCTGCGGCTTTTCCATTCTTCAGTGTACGAATGGCTGCCTCTACTTCCTCTCATAGAATGGGGAGGTTGTCATCATTAGCTGATGCTTGCCAGCACGGGGTCTCCTCGTGTCTGGTGATTATATAGTATCTGTCCATCTCCGAGTGATATCATTGTTTTCAGTGAGGCACTTTGCTTCTTTGTCTTGGATGGTGTTGACTCTTGTTTTGTTTATTCTTTTTAAGTTCATTCACTATCTGAAATGCTTGTTTCCTCACCCAGGTGTAAAATGCGTTGCTGGCTATTGGTAAATGAAGATCTTATCAGTATGCTAAATTGAAACGCCTTTCACCGGGTCGCACATCTGTATGCCCCCTGGGGGGTTGAGAAGGCCTTTGGATTGTAATGGCCTGCCAGGGAAGCTCTTTAAAGACCTATCTTGTGGTCTCTTCCACAACACTTACAGACTCCTTTACTTACTTTCTTAACCCTCTTGAGTATTTCATCAACACATAAGGTTGACAGCAAAGAATGCCAATAATTTTTTTCTTGGCAAAGCTTGTTTACTTCTTCTCTTGTCTATTTCCATTCCCTCATTTCCCTCTTCACGGACCGTCTCCATGTCTCCATGAGGTGTCCTCTACTCCCAGATCCTTGGCGAGTCAATCTTAGGGCGTTCTTGGGCAGTGAGGATTCCGGCATGCGGCAGACGTGTCCTGTCCATTTCCACCTTTTTGTCTTAATTAGTTCAGATATGGGGACCATTGATGTTTTCGTCACAAGATCTTTGTTTGAAATTGTTTTTTGACCCAAAAATTTGAAGAATTTTTCTCAGACGTCCGGTGTGGAAAACATCTAGCTTAGTGCAAATACTTTTTGTGGATTTCCATGATTCTGCTCCATATAAAAGTACAGACACATCATTGCTTTTGAATATTCTTAGTTTTGATTTGATTGTAATTTTCCTTGATTTACAAATTATTTATTATGCACCAAAAGCTTTCCAGGCTTTAGTTAATCTTTCATTTATTTCATTGGATGAATTTCTGTCCTCTGAAATCTTTTTTCCAAGGTAGCTAAAGTTTTGCACATTTTCAATTTCATTTTCACCAATTTTAAGGTTCTCTGTTTTCTTGGCATTTACTCTCATTGTTTTGGTTTTCGATGAATTAATTGTCAAGCCTAGTTTTTGCGCATTTTAGTGAGTGTCTGCGTCTTGCTCTTCATGTCTTTATATTTTTGAGACGGGAGGATTATGTCATCGGCATAATCCAAATCCTTAAGGATTTCTGTAAATGTCCAGCTTATTCCAGTTTTGGTCTTACCAAGATTTTCTTTCATGACCCAATCAATAGCCAGCAAAAAGAGAAACGGAGACAGGACACATCCCTGTTGCACACCTGTCTTTATTTCAAAACTATCAGTAACTTCTTGTTTGCAGATCACTTTGGCAATGAAATTGTGATAAAGCATCTTTATGATGTTAACAATCTTTTGGGGTATTCCATAGTGCCTAACAATATTCCGTAAGGCTAGGCAATGGAAACCGTCAAAAGGTTTTTCAAAGTCTATGAAGTTTGCATAAAGGGTTGTAGTTGTATTCCATTCATGGCTCTGTTCAAATATTTGCCGTAGAGTAAAGATGTGGTCGGAACATGACTGTCATTTATGGAATCCTGCCTGTTGCTTCCTTAGCTTTGGTTCTATAAGAGGGTTGATAAGGTTTAAAACAATTTTGCTAAAAATCTTGCTGGTAATAGAAATAATTGGAAATTGGAGAGGAGTAATGTTCCTTTCTATTACAGACTCTTTGTATAGATCTAAAGGTAGTATGCGTAGATCTAGGATGTTGTTTGAAAGCATCTATTTTGTGTTCCGTAGATCCACTTGCAGTAGATGTGGCATTGTATAGATATATATAAGCTTAAATTTTGAAGGTTGGATTGAGTTACTTCAATATTTCTGCCTTATTGAAGTACTTGTTCTATTGTTATAGCTTCAATGTGGTCTAACAACTACTTCTGGAAGTCGATCATAGGAGTTGAAACTAAAATTATTTCAATTATTCATTCCTTTTCCTTGTGGGGTTTAAATTAACATAAATTTGTTTTGTCCTTTATTCGGACTTAGAAATCATCTAGATTCATCCTTGTGTTGTCGTAATGCTCTTAATTCTAGCTTGGTAGCTGTAAAATTCTTCGATGTAACTTGCAATTAGTTGGGAAAATGATCCAAAATGACTTCAGGATCTTGTAGTTATTCATTTGTTAATGATCCACTGAAGGCATTGTATATTTATAGTCAATGGATTCTGGGATGTAGGGGACCAGTCATTTACCTGTTATTTGTGATGTTTGTGAAAAGATAGCCAATCTTTGATGCCACAGCTGAAACTTTTCTGCTTTGTTACCATTGCTTATGTTGAAGGAAAATGTTGGTGCTGGCCTATATCGTTTGTTTCATTTCCATGTTTTGTTTCAGTTTCCCAGCTGCCACCATGTATCGATACAAGTATGTATAATGATTTTAAGGATTGACGTGAACATCTTAGTTCAGTTGGAGGGAAACATGGAAACATTCAATAAAAGTTAAAGGTTAAAAGTTACAATTATAATGTCATCATCCATCGATACAAGGACCCGTTACCACATATATTACATCTTGGTGTCCAACTTAACAAATCCTTAAAATGAAACCATCGTGGAACCTGTTGCATGTTGACGAAATGGAATGTTTCTTTTGCCAGTCAGTTGAGTCGGTAAATTCATGCATCGTTATAAGACATAGAACCATCTTCTTCTTCTTCAAATAAACTGACAAACTCAACTAGGTTGAGTATATTACTTTCAATGCGCCAACGAAAAAAAAAGGAATGTTAAGGAATAGGTAGGCCTTGTTGATGTTTCTCTTTGTCAATGCACTGATCACAACTTTGCAGAGATTTTCACCACACCTTGCAATCAGTGGGTGGGAAAGTATAGAAATATAGAAAAATTATATAAAGTATAATAGCCAATTCTAAGAGAAAGTTATGAAATTATGATGCGTACAATTCAAATCCCTCATGCGGGACAAACATACGAAGAACACTTATTTCCCAAGGACGATCAGGGATTGGAATACCCTCTAATGGAAATCATAGAAATTAAAAATGATAACAAATTTAAAAGAGCAACAGAAGCACATGAAATATCTAAATGGTAGAATAATTATAAAATTCACATGGATGGACACTACGCCTATTGTGAATCATGGAAAAAGGAAGAAAAGGAAAGGAATAGGGGAGGTTGTTTGAATCAGTCTTCTGGAGGTAAGGAGGTGGGGGGAGGGAAGCTGACTATAAATTCTCTCTTCTGTCTGAATTGCTATGGATGGAAAATATATCATATACCAATCTCATTGTTTTGGAATCTCCGTTCCTTAAAGACAAGTTGTACCACTGATGATTTGCGTTTCTTCTTGCATGTTGACGAAGTGGAAAGTTTCTTTTGCCAGTCAGTTGGGTCAGTAAATTCATGCATCATTATATGACATCGATATTATTTTTTTTAACGGGGTTTTTATGCTGTTGGTGTATTTATTTATAGGGAATGATATTTTATAGAAAAACATTTTCTTTAGATTTACTTCATCACTGAATAAAATGTTTGACTATTCATACCATGTTGATTTAAATTTAAAGCAGTGAGGCCATGAATATTTATGTATGGTGTTGTCGTAGGACGTTTTGCCATAGTATTGAGAGTAATCATTCCAAAATTGTTAAGAATGAAGATCATGAAAGTTCAAAATGTAAACAAGAAGTTACAGTTCATTCATGTTAGAAATAATGATTATTATTAGGATTAGAAATGAATTTTGTTTCCTTATCTATTTACTGCTCATCTTATTTGTTTGAAACTGCTATTTCACGATTGTCTGAAAAGATCATTTTTATGTTGAGGAAGTAGCAATCCGTAGAAAAGGATAATTAACAAAGAGTATATAAATGGACTCAACTATGGAAAGATAAAACTAGACTAGACTGAGTAATGCACAGAGCAGAACACTCCATTAGCAGATGTAAATTGATCTTGTTTCACCTTAAAAATAGTTGAGTTTCATTTGTAATAGTTGATGATAATGTAAACCACACTTTATTGAATTCTTTATTTGATACAATCATGAGAAAAAAATTGACATATACATAAAGAGAAGCACAGTAGAAATTTGTGAGACAAAGACAAAATGAAAAAAAAAAAAAAGAAAAAGAAAAGTTTTCAATTGGTATCATTTAAACCAATTATTTTCTTAAGAGATCTTTTTCATTCGTGGATATGTTTGAAACTAAAGACAAACGTTCATTAGAATATACACCATGATGGTAAATTAGTTTATGATTCGTTCATTTTTTTGGAATGTCTCTTTGATTTGAATGAACCAGTCAGCTAGTGAGTCTTTGTAGAGGATTTGTTGGGGCAGTGCAAGAAATGAGATGAACAGTAAATAGGGCAATGAATGGATTTTTCTTTCCTTGAGCTATGGTAGCATGAGAAAGAGTGGGACAGGTGAGACAAAAAATAGGGTAAATTCTAGTATAAAATAGTTTTGTTTGTAGCCATTACCCTTGGACATCTAGATTATTTTTTCCCAATGAAACATTAAATGTTCAGTGGCCTAGCAAATTGGGAAAGTCATAAAAGATGGCTTTAACCAATGGCCAAAGTTGTTTAGAAACAAAACTTCTATAATCATTCATCGGCAGTCTTAACTGATTCTCTCATCTTTTTCTTTAAACCAATACAATCTATTTTTTGTAATGTTTTTTTGCAATGTTTTTTTGCATAACTTCCTGACTGTATGATATTTTGTTGTCAGACCTTTCTCTCTTTATTTTTTTTTTTAAGGGGTCAACTCTCATTCTTGCTTTTTAATCCTTGGTCATAACCTTTTTCATCATATTTTTCAGGGGAAGCAGAAAGATAGATTTTTTTCTTTGTTTAAACATAGCAAGAGTATAAGAAAATAAAATAAAATTGCTAAATACACGTGTATATCATTTTCAAAATATAATTTTTAAACATTATCTGAAAAGTTTAAAGATGCTTTTTTAAAATTTATTTATTTTAGTGCTTCTCCCGAAAATCACCAGAAATCGAGTTATGGCTGAATTTGTGACATTTGTAGCTTAATTAATCTTTGGAGAGAATCCTTGGTAGGTCACATGATACTAAATAATCCTTGTAACATTTCGCCTAGTTGTTAGCACTTATCATTTTCTTGATGTTGAAAATACATCTGATTTGTTCTAAGCATGACTGCTGGTAATTGTTTAGGAATTGTTTTCTAATGATGTAATCTTTACTCCTTCCATATGTCTTTCAAAATACAAATCTATTCAAATATTTGTATCATCATAATATGTTATGATTATTGTGTAATGAAAAGATTTCTTGTACTTGTATTGCTGATCAATATAACAACATCATCAGTAGGTGATAATAAGAATTATTCAAAATGCCAAAATCATCCCCCATAAAGCTAAGCCTGTATCTTATAAGTCGTAATAAAGAAAGTCACACACACATCCACACACACTTATAAATGCTCAGCCATGTATAGCATAAGTATGCTCACTGACAAAAGTAATACGAATGTATACGTTTTTAATGAGGAATGTGAATCAGTGCCGCAATAAATACCAAATGTGTTATCATCAAAACATGCCTTTATGATTTGTTTTCAGAATTTTCACTTGTTCCAGAGCTAATTGCATGATTTGGGAGAGTGTCAATTACTGAATCCAGCAGCTGCAAGTCTGAAATGGAATGTGCTCTCATCAATGAGCCATTAGTGATTTCTGATTGCGTTCCTCGCCACTTCAGCTGCTATTTCACAGGGATTTCACTGAAATTTCCTTACATTGACTTAATTCTGGGCTGCAGTACGGACAGGTAGGCAGCCATCCCTAGGATGGTCAGCCACACTTTCTGTCTGTCTCTCTCCTTTTGTTTTAGGAGAGAAATGATCGAGACATGACAACCCGGGATGGCAATGATATTGGGGTTGTCTCCAGCCTTCAGTGACTGATAGCTTCTTCTCTCTCTGCATTACCCAACTTTGGCATGACTGTACCTTTTCTTGCTTACTGAATTTTGATTAATTCTTCTTCTTGCATTTATACCTTTTTAGTTGAAGATGAAATCATGACAAAGAATTGACTTTCTCAAGGGATAAGTTATCCCATTTGCTGTTAAATGATTATTATCATGTCCTGATTTTGCTCTGGGTCAAGTAAAATTTCTAAAAAAAAACTCATTAATGCACATTTCCACTCAGAGTTTTACAATAAACATGTTTATTGTTTATTATGTCTCTGATTTAAATTCATCATTCATGTTATTTTTGTCAGGAGGTATACATACATGCATTCACACAATGAGATACTACAAAAACACCCCTCTCAAGATATATAAAGGACTGATAATACCTAATAAAATAAAGATGACGACGGGTTTACGACACTTGCTAGAGTTATTATCACCATGGAGATTCATTATTATAATAAGACTATATAATTAGGCAAGATATTAGAAATTTCTGTGAAGACACAAATTAATGTAATTGTCATTGTGTGAAGAAAAGGTTTAAATTTAGTGAAATTTAGTACAGCAAGTATCAAAAGCTATAATGTTAATGCATTAAAGATAATAAATTCTGCAGAGGTTTGAAATGCTGAGATTGAATTGATTTAAAGTTTCAATGTTTCACTTTTTATGGAAAACATCAATATAGCAACTATTAAAATAATTTTTCCAAATAGTTATAGTTATAGCTATGATGTTCTAATTCTCACGGTTTGTTATGTCATGAACTTGACCTATTTCTCACTGCAATAGAAGTATCTGGTCATTGAATTGTAGTTGACAAATTACTTACTCTAAAGGCAATAAATACCTGTATATTCATAGATGCATAAACAAGAAAAAAACAAAAACAAACAGCATTAATCATATTTTAGATCCAGTTTAATCTTCATAGCATTAACTTACACTAATATTTTGTACTTGTAAGAATTTCTGTTTTCAATAAATTTCTTTACATAAATGAGAACTGTGCATTCCAATTTATAAACAGTCAAACTCTGCATCCATTCTAATCTGTAAGAAGTTAATTTATATAGCTTAAAATTATAATATGTATGTGGGATGACTGAAATAGGCCATTGCGGGTCCTATACATCTTCAAAAGCCATCAAGGCATTTCAACGAACTCAAGTATGTACAATGTATCTAATGCTGACTTCTTATTAGCTCTGAATATGTCATAAAATTTGATCTGCTGATTATCATCAAATTTTATTTTTTGTAAAACCATTCGATAAAGCAAGCATGTAATCTGTTACAAAGAATTGACAAAACTTTACTTGATAACTCTTTCTTTTAATGTTATTTGGTAGCTTACTTTTTAATTATTATTTCTAATGAGACCAGTTGATATTATTCCTTAATGAGAAAGACTTTATTATTTTCTAAATTAGATGAGTAACTACTTTCAGAGAAAGATAAAGAGAACTTATCTTCTACAATTACTCTGTACATATTTCGTGGCAGATTTTTAATTTGCCTGGTTTTCTTATGTCATATATTTACCATGAGTTTAGGATCAGACATTTACTATTCATTATGTTTTTTGTTCTAAACATAAGTTGCTTTTTCCTTAGTATGAGATTTTCATGTTCTCCTTGCTTTATAGAATTTTGATTAGTCATTGATTATTATGAAATATTCATTGCTAATTAGAAACTATATTTTCCTTGAATAGTGTACACACGTTTACTGAAATGCTTGTTAAAATGGCCTGTAAGAAAGAAGGCCTTTACATTTTGGTGCATATTTTTCAGTCCATTCTGTAGATATTGCTCTTTTACAGAAAGCATTATTTTATACCTGAAGTTAACCATCTTCATTGATTTTATTTTTATGAATACATATCTTTTGTACAATTTTTATTTATTTTCAATCGGAGTAGGTCCGACATCTGATGATTTTTCAGTGACTTGTTTTTAATAATGCTTTCAATTCTGAAAGAAGAGTCTTTGTGGCCTTTTTGTATGGACCAGTTGGAGAAAACAATAAAATCAATAAACGTTTTTAATTGTTGAAGAAGTTAGGTAAGTATGAGTTAGAGAAATAGAAGTTAAAAGGCAAGAATTTTATAAGTAACAAAATCCTGAACTGAATGAAAATATGTTTCAATTATAATGCATTCCAGCGTGCAGCTCATATGAAATCAATTTTTATTTTGAATGTCTCTTTCTTATTGCATTGCTTCACGCTCAAAGTTTGTAGATATTTTTAAACCTAAAGGCATTATGACCTAACATGACAAAAATAATAATAAATGTCTTTTTCCCCCCTTTTTCTTATATATATTTTTTTTAAAATAAAAATGTTTTAGTAATAAAATATTTTAGATCACTATTTAATGTATATTAAAAAAAAAAGAAAAAAAAAAAAAAAAGAAGACAAACCCCACCTTAAAAGGCCTACAAAATAAGCAAATCAGGGTTAATACAATTACAACATGATAATATTAAGGTAATTTACGTATTGTAAAAATGATGAATCACTTACCGGTATATGTTTGGGCAGATTTAACAATATACCCAATATTTCAATGAAAAGTTGATTTAAAGGCATAGGTCACTGTGCTTCTTTCAGCTGGAATGCATTATGATATCTTTAAAAGAAAAAGCATGAGGTAACTCCAGGCTTGTTATGCTTTCTTTCTTCTTTCTGAGGTAAGACCTACGAAGCTGTTGTCAGAAGGGAATTATAACACTTTTTTGGTGAACCAACATTCCATGAACTGTCCTTAGCATGGTTTGTCTCTTTATGTTGGTTTTTTGTCATTTTTGGTTTAATTATGTCTATGTTTATTTGTTATTGATAGATCTATGTCCTAATCAGTTATGTATTGATCATTTGTTTACTTACTTATGACTTATATTTTTACAGATTTCATCTTTGTTTGTTTGTTTGTTGTTGTTGAGAATAATGAGCATATGTTAATCATAATGCAGCTCACTAGAATACAAACTAAAAGCCAGCATTTATTATTTTATATATATATATATAGATGACCATATGATAAAAAATGGAATGCTTTGAAAAAGCTATCTTTAGGATGAGCTGAATGTATGTTGAATGTCTGAAAGATTTTGTACCCTACAGAGGCGAGGTAAAAGATACACTTTTCAAATGATAACCATGTATAATTGATCATCATTATCTACGTCTGTCTTTCAGTCTCTTCTTTCATTATTTTTTTTTTCAAAATACATTTCTTTCTTACCTTCCAAGGCTTAGCTTTATGTTCTTCCATGAAACTCTTTGGCAAGAGTCATTTGTTATTATAGGTTTAGATATAAATACTACTTAATTTACTGAAGAGCAAATGTCATGCAACAAAATTTAAGTTTTGGCCATAATCTTTCAACATATATATATACAAGATGGGTGCCCGGCTTCGCTCGTGGAAAAAGAGTACTTGGATGCATTAGTTAAGAATAAGATA
>JASKDV010179957.1:0-21879 GCA_032466395.1 Aegires albopunctatus
CACTGGGTAACATAATTAGATCACACTGCATAAACTTTCATATGTACGCTGACGACACCCAGCTTTATAAAGGAAGTTCTCCATCAGAACTTCCAGCCCTCACGGAGAACATTGAAAACTGCTGTCACAGCGTAAATTGTGGATGAACAAAAATAAATTGAATTTTAATGACGACAGAACTGAGGTGCTCCTTTGTTTCTTTGAGTCAATTCTCAAGAAAATTTAAACATCAAGTATCTCAATCGCAGATATCACCGTTCTGTTCTCAGAAAAAGCGAAAAATTTGGGCATTTTTCTTGACAGTATTCTTTCAATGGACTTTCAAGTAAATAACATGATAAAAGTTATCAACTTTGAACTTATAAAAATCTCACAAATGAAATCCTTTCTCTCTCGTGATTCTTTGAAGACCCTAGTATCATCCCTGATTCTTTCTCGGCTTGTATAACTCTTTGCTTGTGGGTATCACAGATGGAAGACTTAAAAAACTTCAAAGAGTTCAAAATAATACAGCAAGACTTGTTCTTGGAGTATCACGATTCAAAATGAGTTCAAAAGACATGTTAAGATCGCTTCATTTGTTGCCAGTTAAAGCAAGGAATACACAGTTTCTCTTTTTTGTTACAATTCTTTTGACCTTACTTAATCCTACATACCTTCAAGAAATTTAAGATCTCAAAATTCAAAATTTTTGGCAGTTCCAAACACCAAACTTTAAAAATATGGCGACAGAAGGTTTAGAAAGATCGGACCTTTAATGTGAAATTCTCTTCTGTCATCTGCGAGATACGCATGAAATGTTACAATTTTCAAAAAACGTTTATTTTTATTTTTTTAATATCACACAACCATGAAATATTTATTGTTACAAGAAGATACAATAAATAGTCTGATTCTGATTCTGATTATAATTATAATTATGTATGAATTTTGAGGATTATTCACATTTGTGCAAGACAAAGAAAAGTTTCTTTTTTTCTTCTTTTTTTTTAGTATTATTAGAACTGATTAATAAACCTGTCAAGGACTTGATAACTTTGCCTTATGATTAAAAGGTCATATGAAAATATCTTGTTGTCTTGCTTTGTCTTGATTTTCAATTACCGGGTAAGTTCTCACGACTAATGCAATTGGATACATAAGATGCAATTTTGCTTCCTAGTGTTTCATATACTACCATTAATATTGAACTTCACAATATGTATCCAACACTTTCTCTCAGATATGGATTTCTTGCAACATGATACAGTGAAAATTTGCTTTCTAAAACTTAATCAAAATCATAATTTCCTCACATTATATTAGGATTAAATTGATTAGAGAATTTTGAATTGTCTATTTGTAATGTTCTTGACAGGATGGACATAGTTTAGTTTGATATTATCATATTTGACTGAATTTTATAATAAACTGGAGCAACAATATTAGAAGTAGCGAAAGTGCTGATATCTTAAATATAAGCAACAATATGAAATAATTAAATCTTCATATAGGCCTAATAGGATTTTTTTTTTTTTTTTTTTTTTTTTTTTCCCTCTTCATATTGACAGTAATATACTCAACCTAGCCGAGTTGTGTCAATTTATTTGAAGAAGAAGAAAAAGAAGAAGAACGCAATGAACAGATCAAAAGTAAAAACTCAATAAGTTGAAACTTAGTAAACGAAAATGAATAATGATTTTATTGATGCAATGCATAAAACTGTTATGTTACAAATTGTTAGAAACAGTTCAGCATTACACATGTCAAAAAGATAATCACAAGCAATTATTACTTCAATAATGAATGATTATTGAACAGGTCAGAAAACGAGTAAGCCGTTGTAAGGGCATTTATACTATTGAGATATAAGAACATTTAGTTAAAGGTTCACTAATCATGATCTCTGAAATGAAAGTTTAATAAAACTTCTGGTAATTGATTATTTGAATTAATAATTTGAAGCAGCAATTCCATGAAACTAGAAGCTTTATGAATGGGAAATGTCTTGTATTTTCTTGTGGTTAAAATATCTTTAAACATAATTCACTTATTATCAAACTCATTCACTTATCATGTCAATACAATTATTAGATAATGAATTATTTACAGACAAAAGAACTTTGATGTATTACTAAAATGTGCATAAAATTATATGAAGTATGATGTCAGAAATAAGCACATATCTATCGAAGCAATATCATGTGATGTCAAGATTATTTTGATATGAAATCAGAATGGAAATGGCACAGGGTCTTATAATTGGAATTGAATGCAGAAATGAATGTTGAATAATATGGATAGTAAATATGCATTTGAAATACTTAGCATCATTACATAATTATTTAAGACATACCGGGTAAGTTGAAAAAGAAATTAAAAATATAAGGCATTTTATTTCTGTTTAACAACAGGATAAAATGATAATAACGATTTTCTATAGATTAAAACATATAGTTTCAAACACAAGTATCTAGGAATTTATAGCTATGATATTGCATCCTTTATTGAGAGACTAAACTCAGGAACCTCACAATATGTATCCACCATAAATCTTGAACCTCCAAAGGAAGAGTCAGTTTCATGAGTCCGAGAGTTGCCTTATTTCTCTAGGGTAAAGTTGGGTATCATTGGGAGCACAAGGAGCAAACCATAAAACTTCAGGCAAGGCATGAATCATTTCAGTATGTCCTCCTATGTCTCCAGTATCTCCATCTGTCATCATGTCGTCTTCGTGGTTGTTCATTAAGAAGGACTTTATCCAGCTCCAATATATTGCCATTTGTAGCTGTTCTGTCACACTTGACAACATGAGCATTTCCTACTTTGGGTCTACCACTCACATCTCGTGTCATTCTTAATGAAGTACCAGACAAAGTATGCATTCTTGGGAAACTAAATATCCATCCTCGATTGATGCGAGCACAGCACAAGAAACCTATAAAATAGAGATTTGATATTCAATAGCTTTTATGGAAAAGAGAATTGAACACATCAATTTGATTAAATGTTGAAATGAAATTGTCACAATTTTTGTAATTGTTAATATCATAAAGTTGTTAAAAGTTAAATATACTACATATAGTAATGTATCAAATCTTGTAGAAATCAGTATTGACCTGATACCTACCATCATTGACATGACCTTGCAGAAGTCGAAGAAGGCGGTCAGTATTTTGACTCATTGAGTCTAGGGTTCTCCTGTCAGCTCTATCAAATGCCTAAAGATTTGAAGAAGAGATATTTCACAGGTGTGTTTAATAAAAGTATACAGCATTTCTACTAAAGTTAGCAATATTACTGGGACTGGGAGGCCTAAAATGATTAAAATTTATATTGATGATGTATTACATTCAATTCACTAAACCCAGAACTGAATTAATTTCTGTGCTTTCAAATGAACTTTCATTTGTAACTTCAAAAATACATCATATACCTCATTATTGGGTGCAAAAACAGTGTACGGTCCTGATTCTTGCAATTTGTCTGCTAAGCCAGCCTTCTTCACCATTGAGAGAAAAGTTGAGAAACGTTTGTCTTGGGCAAGAACATCAATTATGTTACCTGTAGGTGGCATCATTACCTGAAAAATATATAAACGGTACCTTATGATCTAATCATTTTATCAATTTCAATGGATCATAGTGTTTTTTATTTTGTTTTGGGTTTTTGGGGTTTTTATTTATTTATTTTTTTAAGCACATCTTCTTTCATTCATAACTTAATAGTAAATATTTGTAAATCATTACAAAGAAATGTCATGTATTCATGGTCACTTTATAAATCATTTTAATTTTTGTCAAAGTAAGATTCCTCTCCATGAAAGTGACAAAAGGATTAATTAATTCTTCTGAAGTATTTTGACATGACAAATTATGCTGAGCTTTTGATAAACTATATATTGTATGAATGAATTGGCAACAAGCATTGAAACATGTCATTTCGGATTAAATCATAATGCTTACCAACATCAGGGAGAAGGAGATCTGCCCATGGCAGTAATATTGTAATATTCTCCTTATGCAAGAAGTGAGAGTATATAATTACTAGGTTAAGACAAAATATTTTGTAGTAGCTCTCTTACCATTACCCTTTGATACAAAAGTTGAGAACACCCTCCTTCTCTTATAGTTTTATAAGGAACAATTTTGGACTGGAAGAGAAATGAAGGTGAAGAGGACAAGTTTCTACTCACCCTAGTTACACTACTGATTACTAATAAATTGTTACTTACTTTGGAGACGACTTTAATTTTTCCATTGCATGCAATAAGTCCTTGACCAGTAACAGGTGCACACTGGGCTGTCCCTACACTGAACTGAGGATACATGAACTGCAGAGGAAAAGGAAATAAGGCATGTTAAAAAAGTTAAAATTAATTACCAGCATTTACCTAAAATGGTACTAGAATACACTCGATTAGCCAGTGTCGATGTAATCATGTTATCTTGGGGGCATGATGAGTGATATGTCATGGATACAAATACATTTCATTGTTGAGAGTACATATCAATGTGTGAATTCATGATTATTGTCTTTATAAAATCAACTATTCCATTGATAAATGGGTTTAGCATGAAAGACTGAAACTCTGCATGCCATTTCTAACATTTATGGGACATTGCATATTTTGTCACCTCCCGTAACCTACTCAACACGGAGTACTGCTTATTGTGAAAAAACAATATCCTTAGACAATTCTATGAAAAAAGTTATGAAAGTATTTCATGCACTGCTTTTCAAAAAATGTGAAAATGACTGAATGGAATGCAAAATATATTTTCCATTATTTTAATTAATGTGCCAAGCTGCTCACATTTGTATATCTGTTGAGCCGAATTTGCCTCCCCTCCGATGAAGGTATAATCTTATTGTCATAAAAGTGATGACAATTATTTTCACCAGGGGATACATGAAACAATAAGATTTTTTTCAGAAGATCTGGGTCTGAAGACAAGCGAGATTTTTGTGCATCTGATAGAGCCTGAAAGAAAGAAAAGTGCAAAATATTTATTAGGCCTAAGCTTTGCAACAAAAGAGTTTATTTGAAGATCAGTATAATATATACCGAAAACTAGCATTAATAACTCTGATGATTATCTTTGATTAAATAAAAAACATGCATTAAATGTATGATTATTCCCATCAACGATTTCCACATTATTTGTCTATTAATACCGTACCTTTTCTCTTAAGAAAATTGACAGTTCTGCTTAGTCAGTCATTTTGTCTCACATTAAAGCATGTAACTACATGACATTGCTATTCTATGATTACTGCTATAAATTAATTACTTTTAAAAAAGCATAATTTATTTTACACCTATTAGCATCCTAAAGGGTTTTTATGTGGTTTATCAAATGCAGATAAATTTTTATATCTTCTTACCTCAATTGCTTTATTATTTGGTGCAAATAATGTTACATTACGGATTGATGCCAATGTCTCAGTGAGGCCTGCAGTCTCAACTAATTTCAGGAGCTCAGTAAATCCATTTTTCTCTAGGACTTGCAAAATGTCAAAGGCTGTAAACATGATTAGTTATTAAAAAAATAAATGAACTGATATAAAACAAGTGGTAAACAAATTCCTCATGGATATTATTGAACATGTTCATTAAAGTTAATCTATACAGTAAGTACAAAACATCGCATAAAAACCCAACAACAATTTAATTTAATAACTAATAACTGCCAGCTAAAATGAATAAATACAAGTAATAATATGGGTGTTGTCTTTGATCGAAAATTGATTTTTGATTTACATATTTGTGAGTGTACTAAAAAGGCAAATATATTAATTGGTATAATATATAGAAGTAGAAGCTTTAATTGTTTGGATCCTTAGACATTTACGGTACTACATAAAGCTATTGTTCATCCTGTTCTGGAGTATGGATATTGTATATGGTGTCCATTGTTCAAACGTCCGTCTATTTCATTTGAATGTGTCCAAAGACATGCTATTCGACTTTTTCCATCCATAGCACATCTACCATATTTGGATAGATTGAAATCATTGGGCCTTCCAAACTTCTATCTCTTAAGTATAGAAGAACAAGGGGGGATCTGATCCATTTATACAAAATTGGTCATGGTCTGTCTGATATTGATCATAAGGAATTATTTATATTATCCAATAGTAAATGTACCAGGGGTGACAGATTTAAGATCTATATTGAAGGTAGTGTTAGGAACATCAGAAAAAAAATGTTTCATTTGTAGAAAAGAAAGGACATGGAATAGTCTCAAATATGACACAAAAAATTCAAGTTATCTCAACTATTTCACTAAGTCTCTTGATGTAGAATTTAGTAACCATGTATGATTATGGTGATTATAAGATCAATTGATGTATTTACAGGGCATTTAGAGGCATTAGATTCCTAAGTGGCACTAAACTCTGATAAGATAAGATAAGATGATAAAATAAGAATAAATGATACAAATGACCATAAATCCTGACAATGAGTTTTAGTTAGAGGACACTCATTGCTTTATTTTAATACTTTCAATAAGTGCTGTTCATCATTTGCTTTTCACATAATCAATTTACTTAGAATTTATAGAATATTTAAATATTCAGAAACAATAGACTTCTTACCCTCATCTGGTATTAGAACCTCATCTATGACATGCATGACGCCATTAGTTCCCATGACATCTTTTTCTAATACTTGTGCACTTTCAATAAAAAGTGTATCCTCTTTATTCCTGGTTATATTGATGTATCTACGCATTAAATTAGGGGTGCGTGCATTTCCTTGGATGGCCGACGAGCAAATCACATTTGGTAAAAGATGATTGCGAAGAATTCCTGAAAAATAGAATATATTTTTAATCTTGTCACATGCAATATACTTAATATTTTTTTAAATCTACATATGATCTCTTTAAATTGAAAGAGAATGTTCCTTGTCATGTAAATATGGAATTTTGATAAAACTTTTAAAGAATGATTTAGTAATAAAGTTGTTTTTTTTATGTTTTAAGAGAAATTTCAAACATTGAAACTATTGATGATATAGAATCCTTTTTTCAATAAAATTTATGGGCAATTTATTTATACATTCTATAATGCAACCTAAATACAATGTGAATCATTCAAACAGTTGGATGCTTGAAACATCTATTTGCAAAATAACAATTCAACACCATCTTACTTTCAAGGCACTTGGGATCACCCTGCAGTAACCTTTCCCTCAGTTTTTTATTCATCTTCATAAATGCTCTATCAGTTGGTGCTAGCAAAGTCAATTTTCCTTCCTCATCTAATTCATCAACATGGAGAGTCTTTTCCAAAACTGTTAATGAAACAATGATTTTACAAATTAACAGAATTGACTGAAAACTAGCATATATTATGTAACTTAGGTGCATAAATCTTAACAACAAAATTCTATTTTTAAGCATCTATATAAGGACCTACTGATAAATAGATAAGAAGGCATGATAATTTTGTCCCCAAAGAAGCAACAAAATCAAAATCAAAATCAATGAATCAAGCCATGAATAGAGACAAAACAACAACCAACTCCATGATACCACCCTCTGTACCTTAATAAAGTGGCAATCCTTTCCTTCCCTTGTAACTCCCTCCCTCCCATCCCCTTTTCCGTCTCTTATAAAGATCAAAAGAAAATAACATTAACTAAAAATCAAAAGTAATGAGTTTACTGATAAGATTCCCTTAAGCAATCATTAGAACTTATCTGTTACACATTAACATTATTCTACATTATTAAATTATGTTATGTGAAAGTACTTGTTTTCATGTTGCTGAGTTCTGGTCTTGATCTCAAGAAGTCCATCAAACTGTTTGTCACTGGTTTTATGGCCTGTTCAACTGAATGTATGACACCATTTTTTGCCATATGATCACGGGAAACCACTCGCATGCAGTTGACAGTCATTAGCTGATGAGTGAAGATTGGTTGAAGATCTCAATTTTTCTTATTCAAATTCAAACTTTAAAAGTATGAATGTGTAAAATGTAATACAGTCTGACCTCTGGATTCAGGAACCTGGGTAATCAGGAAAAGCTGGCTGATTGAGACAAATTTTCAGGGAACAGAATTTTCCCTTTGTAATTTTCTCTCTAAATAAGAAGGGTCTTTGGCTAATCAGGACAATTTTTGGTTGAGAAGACATTCATCAACTTTTTTTTTTTTGCAATCCTCCCATTCAAACTCTTACTTCTTGCCTAAGCATACCACTCACATCAGTGTACGAAAGTTTCAAGACGATTTCCTGTGTGCAGCTTGTAAAAAATCATAGTCTTATAAGTCAGACTCACCAGACACCTTTTATAAAGATGTAAAATCACTGGCTGCAATCGTCCATTTGACGATCCAGTCCAGGGCAGCAACAAGATGATGACTGAGTGGAGAGTGAAGTTAGCGCTTTCTAGCAACCTTTTATTCACTAAAATCAACTTGTTAACCACAAGGTCGAGGTATAATGCTAAGTGAGATAAGGCATACCAGGTATTCTTGATCAAGTTTCTTATCTATCCACATATCAGGGAATAGAATGTTTTGGCAAGCTATTTTCTTTCATTATAAAGGGCTTAAATATCTCAAACTGTTGAGGGAAAATCATAATCCCATATTCTCCCAGTAAATGGGAAGCTCAGTTAATCGAGAATATTTTATACTCCACGAACATTTCCCAATTACAGTACTGTTTAAGTTCAACAAAGAAAATTCAAGACATATATTTCATCCATGACCACCTCTACTCTAATTTTGTTTTTTATGGTACAGATAGGGAATAATGTATTTTCAAAAATTAATAGCTATGCCTTTTATCATTACATAGTTAGATGACAATGCAAAGAAAAGAAATGAATGTTTAAATATTATCAGTTTCACCCTTTTTTTGACAAAATATTTTTACAAAATAAAGCTAACCTTTTCTGGACCCTCAAAATAATTTATTCTGATAGTTGATCCTTGAGGGCTCTCAGTCTCCAAGATCTGTTCATCTTGTAAAACACTTGAACGATGCAAACCTGGAACCATGTGACCAAGTAAAACTCCTTGCATTTCTTGTACTCTGCGTTCCATAGCTGTCTCTGAAACAATGAGATTCCGTGGACTATCCTATGTAAAGATAGAAATTGGGGAATAAGATAAGAAATCGAATATATAAAGAAATGATACTCTGTTATCAGACTTATTTGTATCACCAATTATTAACAACTCAATAGCTATTATCAAATTATGCTCAAACTTTTTGGTACAGTGATATTTTTCATATAACTTTCATTCTAAATTATCCGATACCCATCATAGTTTAAAACAGGGGTATCAAACTCAAATATTTCTGAGGGCCAATCAAAGACCATTAAAGTAGTCTTGGGACATGGGGACAAATAGTGGAGAAGGAGATGAAAGAGACTGGAAAGACCTGGAATGAACTACGATGGCTGGCCCAGGACAGGGCAGATTGAAGGACTCTTACAGATGCCTTATGCTCCCGATGGGGCTCAGAAGATTGAAGTTGAAGCTGTAAGTAGCTAGCGGGCTGCATTATGAGAAATGTTGTTACAATGATCAAAAATTAAAAAAACAACATAATATGAACATATTTTACTTAATTAATCCTTTGTTGAACCTGTATGTAATGATAAGTGTAATCAGTGATACCATTAGTGCCAACAGATACAACTTAATTGCTAGCATTTTCTTTATTCAGTTTTTATAAGCTAATTAGAAGCTGGCACACTAGGTTATCCTGCTTAATTACTTTACCCAAGGGATAATAACTATGTTGACAAATCAACACAAACTTAACTTAAAACAACCATTTCAGTGTTGGTAGGTATAATTAATTAAACCTGCCCTTAAAGAAGCTATACTGCTAGAGTATTTTGTCTTTGTAACATATTTAAATGATTTTTATCAGGTTAATGTTATTAATTAAAAAACCCACCAGTGTTTAGATTTTAATGATATAGGCCCGATAAGCCCATTATATATGCATGCAGCTGGGAAAAAGCTTCTTGGGGTCGTTGGGTCTTAGACAGACTTTCCATAAGTCTGTTATCAGAACTTCAACTGTCACTGTTATTTATTTAGTCATCGCTGTAATGGTTTTACTGCTGCTGCTGCTCTAGAATAAATTAATTTATAACTTTTTAAACATAAAATAATGCATCAAGGGCTGCAAAAAATCACCTTACGGGTCGCATGTTTGAGACCCCAAGTTTAAAAGTTGTATCTTTTTACCATATTATTTTAACTTTAGCTTACCATCAACAAAATTTCATTATCTTGCTCAGGCTTCATCAGATGATTATTGAGATCAAAAGCACCATCAATAGGGGCAAACATTGTAAAGTTACCACCTTGTACTTGTCTCACTAGATGAAGTGTTTTGATGGATTTCACGAAATCTCTCAAACCAAGCTCTTGTGCTGTCTCTATTAAGGAGACTAATCTTTCCTCTGTAATATATAATTCATATAATATATGAATAGCTTTAGATTGAAACCAAAGTTAATTTTTAAGAAAACATTATCAACATCCCATCATGAATCCTGAATGCAATATGTGCAAAAAAAATAATGCAGCCTTTGAGATTTGTAAAACTTGATGTCTCTTACTTAATTCTTGGGGAGCGGATAGCTCAGTCGATAGGGCGCTCGACTACCACGCCAAAGGTCCCTGGTTCAAGCCCGTGCAGGCTTGAATTTGAAATCCAAATTTGTTTTGGGTTTCCCTCTGCCCCCTTATCCTTAAGTTGCTAGGTTAAAGAGTGCCAAGTCCTATCGGAGATGGACTATAATATCGGATGCCCCATGTGAATATGTAATATACGCATGTAAAAGAACCCTTGGCTGTTTACAAGGCAGTCTAGGATTACCCTAATATCACCAAAGTAGTGGACATGGGTAAAATTCGATATAACAACAACAACTAAATTCTTTCCATATTCAGTTGTTTCCCAACTCTGGAACTGCCTACAATTTTAATAATTTCTAATAGCTTTGTGATACAAATCAATAACTTCACAGTTTAGAACAAAATTATAGACATAGCACATGTAATAAATCAAATTGAAGGGAATTATTTGTATTTGCATATCTATTTCTTTGACAGATAGGAATGACCAAACAAATTTTTTTCATAATGTCAATTTGCTATGCCATATGGCTGGCTGAAACAATCAAGTTGATTGTATAAGTTTGTGTTCCTGACATTTAAAATGGTGAGAAAATTTACCAGTTTAGACAAACAGTTAAAGGAGAAATTAAAAAATACAAAGTAAATACAAATTTAATGAAAGTAGAAAAAAATGTAGGCCTATCACAGTATCAAATGCTAAAGCAATGAATTGACAATTAAAGTAAATAATATATACTGAGTGTCAAAAATAACTGGCCACTTTTAAATAGACTGCGACCCAGCAACTGATTGATGTAGAAAAATCTCTATGTTATCAAATGAAACAAATTCAATTTTGTTTCAAACTGTTTAGATGAAAAAGATCTTTCAGTAAAACATTAATAAGGACAAAAAAATCACTCAAATTGTGATTGAGCATTGAAAGTGCTCTTTACTCAAACTCAGTGTCATACTTGTAAAGCAATCAAAATGTCAAGAAGTAAACTATGATGAGAATTTGAAAAAACATAAAAATTGCAAATTTTAATGGCAATCTTCAGTTTTATCCATTTGGGTTTTCATGTAGTGTGGAGGTACATTCCAAAAAAACTCCTCTTGATGCATGTGAGTATTTATTTTAAATGCATTTCATTAGCTTAAATGTGTTTTCAGTTGATTTTGATAGTCTTTGATTGTGTTTTAGTATTTTGGCAATTTTACTCATTTAAATTAATTTTGCTCAAAATGTACTGAAATGTTCAAAGAACACATAAGTTTAAAATAAAATATACATTTAATTTTATTCATGGAGTTGCTTATCAAGATATTTTATTCTTTAGATAGTCTTGAAAAAAAATTCCAATTTTCAATTGTATAAAGACAATGGAGGCTCAAAGGGACAAACTTACCATCTGGACACCCGAAAGCCTCTTTCTGGCGTGTAAAGCCATGGCAACATTCATATATAACAGTTATTTCTCTTTTGCCTTGATCATTCTCCTCACTGAAAAAATAAAATAAACCTTTCGACTTTAGCATTATTTTCAGAAAAGAAAAAAAAAAATGCATAATTCATAACTGTATTGTAATACACAGTTAAAAATAATCTACATAATGAAATGACAATCAAAACATATTTAGAGCCTAAAAAATTGTTTTGAAGGACTATCTATTCTTTATGTTGTGGTTTAATTTGGTGTGTTCATCATATTAAAATGTCTTGTAACCATACCAAAATAAAATCATATCTCATCAGGCATATGCAAATCATTGGCATGAATAAGATAAAAAGTTATCAAGAAGAGTTGCATAAAGCAAACAGAGCAGCAGTGAGCAGCAGTAAAGGAAAAAGCTGCAGTAACTAAGTAAAGTTTTTCTCATTACTGAGCGTAGAAGAAATCAGGAGTAGAGTCCCAATTTTTAAGGCATACAGCTTTGTGTGGTAGTTTTAGTTTGCCATTGTTTGCCATTGCTTGCCACACCTAATAATTTACTATTGCTGGATCTCAAGAGATCTAGCTACCCATTCACTGCTGGGTCGACAGGGAGGCCACGAGAAAATATCTGCCGGGACTTGGGGTTTGAACCCGGGACTTGCAGAAAATATCTGCCGGGACTGGGGATTTGAACCCGGGGCTTGCAGTTTAGCAGTCCAATGCTCTACCAACTGAGCTACCTGGCCTACCTGCAACAACTAGAGGAGTAATTAACAGTAGTTTACAAAAATAGCGTCAATAAATTGTTAAAAAAGAGCGCAATAAACAAAAGAAAATTTGCAGAACAAGAAAAGCAGCAGTAAGTAAACAGGGCTGGAAAAAAAAGGCTAGAGAAGCAGCAGTAACAAAAAGAGCTGCAAAAAATATATAGAAATATATTAGTAGAGCTGAAAAAAACTAAAAGTCAGTAGTAGACATAAAAGGTAGATACAGCAGACAAAAAGAGCTAGTGATAGTAAACATAAAGAGCTGCAATAAATATAAAAGCTCCATTTATCAAAAAGAGCATCAGTAAACAAAAAGAACATCAGTAAACAAAAAGGACATCAGTAAACAAAAATAACATCAGTAAACAAAAAGAACATCAGTAAACAAAAAGAACATCAGTAAACAAAAAGAACTATAAAAACAAGAAGAGAAGTGATATACAAAAAGGGATGCAAAAGACTGGAACAGCAGCATTAAAAAAGAGCTTTAAAATTTTTTAAAAAATCAGCAATAAGCAACAAATGAGTAGTAAACAAGCAGCAGTAAATAAAAAGAGCTCAAGTAAACATAAGAGCTGAAGTAAACAAAAAGAGCCGAAGTAAACAAAAAGAACTGAAGTAAACAAAAAGAACTGAAGTAAACAAAAAGAACTGAAGTAAACACAAAGAACTGCAGTAAACAAAAAGAACCGAAGTAAACAAAAAGAACCGAAGTAAACAAAAAGAACTGAAGTAAACAAAAAGAACTGAAGTAAACAAAAAGAGCCAAAGTAAACAAAAAGAACTGGAGTAAACAAAAAGAACTGAAGTAAACAAAACGAACTGAAGTAAACAAAAAGAACTGAAGTAAACAAAACGAACTGAAGTAAACAAAAAGAACTGAAGTAAACAAAAAGAGTTGAATATAACAAAAAGAGTTGAATAAAGCAAAAAGTTAAATATAAAGAAAAGATATGAATATAACAAAAAGAGTTGAATAAAACAAAAAGTTAAATAAAAAGAAAAGAGTTGAATAAAACAAAAGGAGCTGAAGAAAACAAAAAAGAGCTAAAGTAAACAAAAAGAACTACAGTAAATATATAAAAAGCTAAACTAAGCAAAAAGAGCAAAAGTAAATATATAAAAAGCTAAAGTAAACAAAAAGAGCAACAGTAAATAAATAAAAAGCTAAAGTAAACGAAAAGAGCTAAAGTAAACATAAAGAGCAACAGTAAATAAATAAAAAGCTAACGTAAACAAAAAGAGCTAAAGTAAACAAAAAGAGCTACAGTAAATATATAAAAAGCTAAACTAAGCAAAAAGAGCAACAGTAAATATATAAAAAGCTAAAGTAAACAAAAAGAGCAACAGTAAATAAATAAAAAGCTAAAGTAAACAAAAAGAGCAACAGTAAATAAATAAAAAGCTAAAGTAAACAAAAAAAGCTAAAGTAAACATAAAGAGCAACAGTAAGTAAATAAAAAGCTAAAGTAAACAAAAAAAGCTAAAGTAAACATAAAGAGCAACAGTAAATAAATAAAAAGCTTAAGTAAACAAAAAGAGCAACAGTAAACAAAAAAAAAGCTTAAGTAAACAAAAATAGCTAATGCTCAGCCTAAGTGATTAAATTCAGTCTTATCTAATGACCTTTTTAGTAAATGTACAACTGTGTTTTATGAATTTCACAGAAAGCACCGTCTGGCAGTGTAGTTATTCTCATTTAAAAACATTCTAAAACCCCTCTTACCTCCATTTTGAGTAATTTCACTAATGGCCAAGTACTCTACCTATGCATGGTGAAAAATATGAATGTAAAAAGGTTTTCCTAAAGATCAATGGTATATAAAACCAACTGATTGATCATGGGAGTTTCAGACTATAATGCCCTGCCATCAGCACTAGTCATCAGTTATTCAAATGATAAGATAGCAAATTGATAATATTAACTATAACTAACTGTACTTACATCGTTTTACAACGATAAGCTGTCTCAGACTCATCACAAAATTGCATTCTTGTGGTATAGTGTCTACGAATCTCCTGTCCTGCGTCTGTGGCATTGGACATTTCTTCAGTTTCTCTTGGGCAGATATTAGGACTAAAGAATTGGAAAATATGAAGGAGATAATGATTGAGTGAACATTACCTTAGTTACTTTGAAGGTGTTTTAGCTTTGTCATTGATAGAAAAAGAAAATAAGAATAGATAGTTTATGACTTTAAACAGTTGGCCTATAAGTTTCAGTATGTTCTTTCTTTGAAGTGTGGAGTACAAGAATCATATTAAGGATTGCAGTAACAAAATATTTCTCATTTGTTAAGAATATTCTATTAATACCTTATAATGAAAAATGCTGAAAATTATCAATTTAAATCTTAAATTAATTTCAGCTTATTCTCGTTAATATCTCATGCTTTTAAGCGATCCTGCTGGGAGACAAAACTATTAGGTCATTTTTTTGAAGTTCGATAATTTAAAAGTTAAACCATGACTGGTAGTTTCAAATTAAAGATAATTTTATAATCTGTCAGCTCCATATTTATTCAACGAAATCCATTTAATCGAAAAGCCTGATACGCCATTTTCTGACTTTAAACACATTTTGAGAGTACATGAAAGTTGAAAATGTTGAAAAAATAGAATTCAAACGAAATATATTTTACTTTATTTGAATAAACATAGATCTAGATCTAATTAATGTGATGACGTTGGCATGACGTTGTCTACAAAATCGCATATTATAAAGACAAGATGATCATTGCAAACATCAACCGCTTACATTGCCTAATTTCTCATATCATTACAAAATGTCAAGCACAAAATCAAAAGAATTATCAGAATCAACAAAGGAAAGAATTTTTTTAAAAATATAAGGAGGAAAAAATAATTGGTAGGCTATTAATTTTTCTCGATGCTATAGATACGACCTAAGAACCACTGTTCGGTATCGGGTCAAGTGGTATAGGGACATCCAATCCGTGAAATGCCAAGGCAGGCGGGAAAGACCAAAGAAGATCAGCTGAAGTAGGTAGCATGAACGTTATATCATTGATGCTCATGTGGACCAACCATTAACCCGAACCAAACAAACAGCCTCTCAATATGTGAAAGAAACTGATAGAAGGCATCTCGAAGTGGATTTTTTTTTTTTTTTTTTTTTTTGGGGGGGGGGGGGGGGGGGGGGTTAGCCCCCCCCCCCCCCCCCCCGGGAGGATGAGCAGGCGTCCCTTCGTTGCAGAAACATTGAGCAAAAGGCACCGATAAGCTAGACTGAATTGGGCTATTAATCATGCTCGATGGTTTAATCCACAATGGAACACCGTGATGCTTAGTGATGAAAGCAAATTCAAGATGTCGCATTTTGATAGAAGTAGAGATGACACTAGATATCATGATGAGTGCATCGAAGAAGTATCACGGTTGGTGGAGGTTCCCAGATGTATGAGCTGGAATGTTTGCTCATCATGGACACTATTTTGTATTATGCGATTGAAATGTCAGTGCTCAGGTGCATATTGACAAAATTCTTCAAGCTTAGGAACCAATCTTAGAACCCATAACGACGTACGCTTTTTTCAGCAGGATAACGCAAGAGCTCAGGTGGCAAGAGTAACAATTGAATATTCTGAAGTCAACTATATCAACGTTCTAAACTGGCCAGCCTTTCCCCGGACACCAAGAGAACACTAAAATAATTATTGTTGGGAGGTCTTGGGGGGGGGGGGAGGGTATCTTCATGACTTGGGAATAGTTCTCCGGAAGATTATGACGCCATTCCACAAGCTTTCATTTCAAATCATATCTATTAAATAGTCAACGCTTTTAGAGTGCAGAAGATGCATTACTGACTGCCGAAGACCAATGTCCCTCCTATCTACTGAAAGTGTTTATGTATATTATTTATTAACAGATTAGAAATGTGTGAACATCAATAAATTAATTTGCTTAAATTTGAGGGGGAAAAAAAAAAGAAAAAGAAAACAACAACAAAAAACAACAACAGCCTCTACATTTTCCCGGTTAAGGTTTTCTTGATCAAGTTATTCGCTTGTTCTCGAAACGCATTTTCTAATGCACTCTGGCAGTTTGACAATTTTGACAAAAATGTTTTAACTGAAATGGTTCTGGAATAGATTAGTATCACGAATAAGAAATAATCGTTTATGTTTTAAGCTTTAATTTGATACCAATATAGCCTAATATAGTCGTTCAGTTCATTTCCTGATTAATTGCATATTCATTGTCCTAATAATGTTGGCGCCCAGTATAATTTATAAAGAAACAAATGAAAATAATATTTTTCATAACCATCAATTAATTGTATTAACTAGCATCCATCAGGACGATTGCTAAATACAATTGACATGACCGGTCTAAGCATTGGATAAGATCGCCTTTATCAGAGACACAAAATCAAGAAAAGAATGAAAGAAATAAAAAAAGATTATAATTCAATGAAAAGTAGCCTATTGGTATCAGGACGAATACATAGTGGCCACACTGAAAATTGCAACATTTTTTTTAATTTTTTAAATTTTGTCTTACCACTCTTTGCAAATCTTGCCATTACGAGCAATTATTGTGCAATTTTTGTTATCTTTAGTAATTTAAATACCAACCAAGCAAGAACATTTGCAATTTCGTTGCAATTTCTGCTATATCTGAGAACAATTTTATCCCTATTGTATTGCAATTGTTGGAATTTTTATAATTTACAATTTCCCGTAGGGCCAGCTCAAAGATTAAGAATGTTCCTACCCTTCCCACCACGGCTCTCGGCGAGGCATCAAGGAACCATAAGGATGGAAGAATTCTGAAGCAATGCTATCTCCTCTAAATTTGGATTATAAGAGATTATAATTATGACATGTATTATCAATATGAACATGCATAACAATGACTCAAGACTACTTGTAGCCTGTTCTATTCAGTCTTTTCAAAACATTAGTCATCGAATGAATGAAAGATGCAAAGTGTTGAAAATGGATATTCGTTTTGACTATTTAGCCCTTCGAAAATTTATACCATTTTGTTTTCCTCCAAAGACAAAGCTTGTTTGTATTAAGCCTTTCTTCAAGTAGCAGCAATAGGCTTACTCTTGGAGCTTGACAATGACATAATGTTAGATCTATACTTTCCTATTCGACAACTATGTGGAAAACATTGGAATAGTCTTGGTGTCTAACAGGCTCCAATATATATTCTTGTACAAGAATAAAATCGTATGTCCTTGACGGCTTGACACTCATTTATACACAAGGGTCAAGGGAAGCTATCGGAATAAATTACATTTCTTGTCCATTTTAAAAACATATTAGTCGGGGTGAAATTCGAACCTTTACCTCTTTATCCTCGGTTGAACTCTCACACCACTCTATCATTGCGTCACAACCTCAAATTCCTTTTCTCGTAAAAGTAGCATTGTGTGTGCATCTTTCTGTGTTATTTGTGATTGCCGCGGTTTCTGAAATCCGCTCACTAAAGTAGGCGATTGTTGAAAAGTTCACAATGCAGAGAGGCGTGCTGAAAAACGGACTCATGTAATGCTTCCATAACTTTCAAGAATGGTCGACTTTCACTGTCGCACTTCGGGATTTGTATGCCAAGAGGCAAATTCCATGAATGGAAATATATGACGTCATTCAAACCCCTTGATCTTCACCCACCTTCTTCCTTCCCCTTCTTCGTTATCTTTTTCTCCTTTTTCCATCGCATTAGGTAATATAAAATAGTATTGGGTTCTCTTGAGGACTTCGTAAAAGATATTTTGAAATACATGGCATTGGAGCCTAATGAAAGAATGAATGAATGACTCGATCAATCAATCGATCTGAATTAGAAATCACCATTGCAAACAATCTCATTTTCATCATCATCATCATCATCATCATCCTTATCATCATCATCATCATCATCATGGTCATCAAGAGCAACAACAACATTGCAGACCTTACCCCAGTAAACTATGTAAGCGAGAAAGCCAATGTGGCACTTGATGACGTCTGCTGTGTTCGTTAGAGCGTCCACGGTGAACTTCTCGAGTTGGCTCCCTTCGTTCATGTTGTTCCCTGTCTCGTTGATGACGTCGCCAATTATGGTGGCCATAGTGGCGTCTTCCCTGTGCGCTTATTAGCGCTAAGAGCAAAACAAATAAGGCAAAATAGCCCTTCCACATGGTCTGTGAAATAAAACATTCGCGACATGTCATATGAGCAAATATGGAATCATTAACATCTATACAACAAAGTGGCAACTATCTTATAATGAAAGCTATTTTATTTCCTACTAAAGAACCGCAGTCACTTTTGTTGTTTTGGTCACCGGGAAGATCATGAGGTTATAATAACTAGCATTTATCAAATTATCAATCATCATGTATTTTTATAATCTTTTTGTTTCCGTCCCATCAGGGGAGTTAAATGCCGTGGTCCTTAATATTTCAATCTTTTCTTACGTGGTCCAATGGTAAACGTTGTTGGCTTGTAATCGGAAAGATGCGCGAGTCCTTAGGGGAAAAATCCCGCTTTACACCTATAATATTCCTCACCACACTTAGGTATAAAAAGAGTATCCAGGTTAGGCAGCGAAAGATTTTGTCTGTATGCTTACAGATAGACGCGGATAATCAACTGCTCTGATGTATGCTCATCAGATGGTTTAAAAAGATACTTGTGTGAAGTGAAGAGGCCTGACGGGGGGACATTTGATGTACAGTAAATGAGTATTTGTCCGTCAAGACAGTCTGTGCAAGACGGTTATGTAGGGCACAGTCGAAGGGCGAAGGAGACGAGAAGGACAGAAGAAAATGTGACAAGACAGCATCAAGGACTGGACAGGATTAAGTCTAAATGAACTCTTTAGGAAGGCCGATGACCAAGAAGAGTGGCGTGGATTGGTAAAGTCTGCTTCCCACAAGTCCCCCCCCCCCCTCCCCCGACGATAGGAATGGGGAGGTGGGGAGGAGGAGGAGGAGAAGGAAATGAGTCTGTACTTGTGAATGTATAGACAGTATTGCGTCGATTTTTTTTTAAAGAACCCTTGACATCTCAGCAAAGATTATCTGCAATTAAACTATTTCTTCATTAACGGCCCTTCCCTTCTTTTTAAAACTTTTCTTCTCATAAAGACTGGAGGGTAAATTCATGTAGCTTAGAAATATTGCGTCTTCTGAATGCACATTCTGAATGTAATACCTTATTATAGTGTGCTTATCAAAACGGGGATGGTCGCCTTAATTAACAAAACGTTAATGAATAAACTCGGGGCTAAATATGGAAAGTTGTCGACGGGGTTTGGTTATGATCCATAAGAGCTAAAAAGTTTTGATGTTACGATATTAATTATTTGTTTGTGTTACTTTTTGGTTGTTGTTGGTGATGATGGTCGTAGCAACTTATTGTTGGGCTTGGTTACGACTTATAAGAATAAGAAATATGTTGATGTTATTATCTCTAACTGTTTGGTTTAATTGTTGCTGTTTTTTTGTGTTTTTTTGGAGGTGATAGTAATGGTGGTTTGGCTGATAATGGTGGCAGCGTTGCTAATAAGGGTCGTGATGACGGCGGCGTCGATGGTGGTGCTAGTGGTGGTTTTGATGTTTTTCATTTTTCGACATACTGATGTTGGCAGTATCAAATTTCTACTTTATGACGAATATTATAATATATTTGCGTCGTTCGATTCATTGCAATACGAAGAGATATTGACAGAAATTTTCATTGATGGTTTGTGAGTCAAATTTCCGTTTGGATAATAACGTTTATCCTATTTGATATATCTTATTTTAAATCACAGATAAGGCCAGACAATATTGCATGATGGGCGCAATGTGTTACGATGTTGCAACTGAAATTTGAAAGTTGAGGTGGGGCTTTGAAATAGTAGATTAATTGATAGGCTACATGATATTTACTTTCAACACTTATGGAAAATAAAGGGCGTTTTCCAAAAGCTCTAACAGTCTTCATTATATTCAGTCCCAAAAATTGAGGCAGTTTTTCTTTCACATTGAAGGTTCTATGGAAATGGCAACATTATACTCTGAAACTAATGTAAATCTCTAAATATACAAGCTTGAGGCTTACTTAATCTCTCTCTCTCTCAAACTTTTAGTGGTGTTGCAAAGTCTATCGATGCTGCATTTAAAGTGTATGGTGTACTGGATTTCTTTTTATTTTTTTTTTTTTCTCCCCTTGCATTAATAAGACGGCGGTAGTATTATAGTAGGCCTATCTACTCAGCATGGCATCTTCGTTCCCAGTCCAGTGTTAGCCCTGTTGAGTTGAAATTATTTTGTAGCTCTATTATCTATATAATTATGATATTCATGTTGGTAAAAGGTCGTTATATTTTAGCTGCTAGCTATTTTTGAGTTCAGTGCAGAATAATATTTGGCATTGATCTTTCTTTTCATTATAATTTTTCTGTCACGTAAATTTAAGGGCCAAAATGGAGGAAGTGAAGGAGTTGTCTCAGCATTTATAAAATTGCCATCGACCTTATAAAGAAAAAATAATAAAATTGAAATATGACTAGTTTAATTGGATATTGACAGGCTAATAAGCTATGATTGAATCTCTGATCGTCATGACATTTCTCTTGCCAGCACATGTGTTGACATAGCTCACAGCATCTCCGTTTCTAGAAAACTTTGCCGCAAGGTCTCAGGTACAGTTATCCATAGCCATCCAATCCAAAGCACTACGCTTAAAAACATGCATTTTGTGTTCGCTGACCTCCACATAGATAATGTTATTTCGGTCAACTTTATTCACCACTCAAAAATACCACGGCAAGCAAACCTTAATATAACCTCTATATACCTAGCCTACTTGGAAGACGCATAAAATTGTAGTCTTATTTCGTTTTGAGGCAAATTATTTTGGCGGCATTTCTTCACCCTAAGATCCCGGTCAAGAATACAGGTGCACTTATGTAGAAGTAGAAACCAAGCAAGCATGAAATACATTCTAAACCTTGACAAATTGTGACCAGTGAGAGATTGAATTCACATCCGATCAGTGGACATACCCTATCAAATACAAATGATGTACTATTATTAATCCCCCCCCTCTCTCTCTCTCTCTCTCTCTCTCTCTCTCTCTCTCTC